>CAWUFW010017607.1:0-254611 GCA_963921515.1 Calotriton arnoldi
CCTGGCTCCCAGGGTGGATCCAGTCGGCCGGGCCACCACCTGCGCTGGGGCTGGTGCCAGCGAAGACGTGGTGGTGGTGGCGGCGGTGGTGGTCGGTGCGGCGATGGTGGCGGTTGCGGCAGTGGTAGTGGCCGCAATGACCGTGGGTGTGGCCGCAATGACCGTGGGTGTGGCCACAATGACCGTGGGTGTGGCCGCAACGACAGTGGCAGCAGGGGGCTGGGAATGTTCAGCAGCCCTGGATGATGGGTTGGTGGGTAGGAGGGGTCCTGGGGAGCGGCTGGGCCCTGCCACACCAGATGGGCCTGCTTGGTGGTCCGTGTCCGAAGAGGAGGACAGATCCTCCACATCCGTGTGTCCTCGTTGGGGGCTTGTAGGCTGGCTGTGCTGGCTGCTGTCTCCATCCCCAGCATCCAGCAGTTCGTCACCTGTGGAGAGAATGAGATTTGTTATTGTGTTGCACCTGGCGAAGTATGTATTTGTCGTCTGACATTAACAGTTCGTGCAATCTCGTACATGGGTTTCCCGGAGGCGTGTGTGTGGCTGTACCATTTGTAGTTGTGTGTGCTTGGCAATGGGACTGTGTGCTGTGCACATGTGGCATGGGACGGATTAGCCATGCCGATGGGTGTGTTGCTGTGCCCCTACTTATTGTGACTCTGGTGTATGCGGGCTCCTGGCCCATCCTGGGTCTGGTTTGTACTTTGCTTTTGGTGTTCAAATGGGACGCTTAGGAACGCATATGGCAACATGGGGGCCATGCCCCAGATTCGCATTTGGGATGGAATATGCTTTTGGGGTACATGCTGTGAGCCATGGGTGCCGAACGTGACATGTGTTGTGGCAGCATGACAGTGCATGGTCTGAGGTGTGTGCATGCCTGACATGGCCTGCATATTTGCTGTCTGTTGTGATTACTGGACATGGCATTGGACGCATCGTTATGAGTGAGTGATGGTTGTGTGCCAGCCAACGTATTGCAGTTGTCCCATCTCCTTGGTGTGCGTGCTGCCCTGTGCCATGTGCATCCCTGCAGTGCTCGGGGGGGGGTGTGGCCCATGTTGTGTGTTGTTGCTCACAGTGTGGCGTGCGCTTCATTGACTTCTGGCACATGGTTGGTCATGGGCATGTATCTTAGCGTGACTGCTGTATGTGTGGCAGCTGTGCGGATGACATGCCTTTCATGAGACTGGGGCTGACGGATGGGATGGATGGTATGTTGTATGTGCATGGTGTGTCTGTGTGTTTGATGGGTTCAGTGGTGTTCGTGTGCATTTATGTTGTTCCGCTCTGTTGCGTCTAATGTTGTTTGTCTTACATAGGCGTAGTTGTGGGGTGTGTGGTTGACAGGCAGTAGGGGCTACATGGACAGGACTTCAATGGTGTTTCGGTTGTGTGTGATGGGTTGCACAGTGGCTGCCGTGTGGTACTATATTCAGTGTGGCTTGTGCATGCAGACGTGGCTCCTTGGGTGTTGCTGTGTCTGTGATGGGTCATGTGAGGTGTGAGTCTGTGGTTCATGTCCGTGTGCACATTGTTCACTTGTTCGTGACGGTGGGTGGTGCTGCGTGTTCGTCTGCTACGTGACATGTCCCATGTGTTGGTCGTGTTACGGTCCTCATGCCTCCAGTAATCCAGCCCTGTCCAGTTTCCCACCTGCAGGTTGTTCGGGCGTGCACTGTACTGGATGCCACATGGTTCTAAGCGGGGGTGCTCCATGTTGCAGGTCTGTGGGGGTGGGGGGTGTTGTGGGTCGTGGTGGTGGCTGGACACCCACTGACACCGATTGTTGTGGACCGTGATGTCTACCTTTCGGCTGTCGGTGTGCACTGCGGTGGCTGACACGTGGCTGTGGGGTGTGGGGGATGCTCCTCCTTGCTGTGCTGTGGGACTAGGGGCCTGGTGTGTGTTGTACTTGGGCTGTCCACCCTCCCACCCACTGCACTTTGTGTTCCTGCCACTTACCTGTTACTTGTCGGTTAGTGCAGCTATGGCGGACACATGGGTGTGGTGGGTGCTCGTTGTGGCGCTTCTGGCATACTTGGGGACCTGTTGGTGGTTACGTGGCTGGCTGAGTGTACACATGTCCCCACGTATCTTACAGTTGTTCGGTTTGGGCTGTGTGTGGTGGTGTCTGTTGCATGTGTGTGTGATGTGTTGTGTATTGTGTGCTGGACATGGGGGTGTTTGTCCCTGGGAGCTGTGGCATGGTGGTAGTGCATGTGAGTACATAGCGGTGTGCTGGTATACATTAGTTTGTACTTACCAGCCTCCACTCCCCTGCTAATCCGGCGAGGGTCTCCGGATGTATAATGACTCGCACCTTCTCCTCCCACGCTTTGAAGGTCTTGAAGAGCGCGGGATTCCCTCCGCCAGTGACGGCAGCCAGCTCTCTGTTCTTGCTCTCCTTCTTCTTGACCAGGCTCTTGACGTCATTCCACCGTTTGTTGATTTCAACTCTGTTCCTGGGCAGGGTCCCGACTGCATTGACCTGGTCTACGATCCGGTTCCACATTCTCTTTCTGGTGGCTAGTGGTGTGTGCTGGACCAGGTTCCCATAGATTTGTGGGTGCACCTTGATAATCTCGTCGACCATGACCGTCAGCTCCATGGGCGTGAACTTGGGCATTCTTTGTGGTGCCATGGTGTTTGTGGTGCTGGTGCGGTGTGTGTTGTGTAATGTGCAGGGGGTTTGTGGTGCCGGTGTTTGGTGGTGGTGGTGGTGGTGGTGGTTGTGATGTGTGCGTTTCTGTGGTGTGCTGCTGTCCTTGCTGTGTCACTGTGTCCTCTTCTCTCCTCTCTAGTTTGCAATGTTGCAAGGGGTTGTGGTCTGTGGGAGTGCTGCTTTTGTACTTACCTATGTGGGTGTGTCCTCATGGTCTGTTGTTTTCAGGTGTGTTGTGTCTGGGGTTCTGGCCTTTGTAGTTTTTGTTTGTCCAGGGGGTGTTTTCGGGATGTGTACTGTGCTTGTGTATTTGTGCGTGCCTTGCTGTGTGGACTTGTTGGCCATGTTGTGTGCGATTGTTTTTGTCAGCGGATGGTTTCTGTGCAGGGACGTGGGCGCCATGGCTTCTGCCGTGTCGATTCTCATCGGCGTTGTTTGCGCTGGCGGGCGGTATATTTGTAGTTTTCCCGCGCTCATGGCGGTGCGATCGTAATCTCACGTGCGGTGTGTCGGCCGTGAGGGCGGGCGGTTTTGTGTTGTCGTGCGTGTTTCCGTCCGTGGCGGGCGGTTTGACTCCGACTCGGACGATGGCGGGCGGTATCTTGTGTGATTTTTCCGCCGATGGCGGTTTTCGGTTTGTGTCATTGTAATGGCGTGGTCGGTGTTCAGACGGTGTGTGCGGGCGGATTTTTGCCGCTTTCATGCCTGGCGGATTTTTTTACGCCGGGTATCGTAATGGGCCCCTAAGTCATTACTATTACTAGAAAAAGTGAAGAGAACTGTAAAGGAAGAGTCAGAACAAAACAAACTACAATCCTTCATAAAGGTTAAATGGTACATAATGATAGAAGAGAGGTGATTGCTATTGTCTTGTGGGGTATGTTAGAATCATTGGAAAATCACATACATGAATACCGAATACATTTTTAATGTTAGGTCATAATTAATATTGAAATGTTGTGCTAGTGAAAATGTTAATCTTATTACAGTTTATCAACAGTTCCAAGCCACCCCAAAAAAGTGAGAAACAAGAATAAAAGTGGTGTCAGAAGAACCCAAAAGAATAAGTCTAGGACAATCTCTTCTTTCTCCCATCCCCTTCCCCCCTCAGGGCAGTGCTTTATCTCTTGATATTAATCAGGGATTTAGAAGGGATCTGGGAAGGACATTGGGCATTAGCATCATTCTGCTCCTGTGAAAATTGGGTGCTGATCTTTAGCAACCTGACAGGTACTCCTCAAATATTCCTTGGCTGTGTCAGAGATTTCTCAATTTAGTTCAGTAAGCTAGTGTGTGTGTGTAAAGGTCTTTGGCAATGTTACCCAGAACTGGGTTCACAAAGAGAATTGGATGGTTGGGTTTCCATATGGTTTTCAGTAAATCTTGATCACGAATTGTGTTGGAGAGTTGCCAGGTATTCATGGATGTGCATACAGTATTCAGGGTGGGTCCAACATCACGATGCAAGGGCGCTTTCACTTTGGATTCAAAGAACTGTGCAAATTATTCTGTCTTCTTGGTTGGATCATCAAATTTGATGGAAGTGGAAGCGTTGTTAGTGGTTTTGATCTGATTGAAAAGTTATTTACATCGATTCTTAACTGAGTATAAAAGAGAACTGAAATGTTTTAATTTCGATTAGATGTATTTTTTTGTAAAGTGATCTAGCTTTTCGGAGTCCTGTGGGATTAAAGGCGGAGGGAGATTGTCTCCATTTCTTCTTTGGGATTGAATTATTCCTGTACTAGAAAGATAAATTAACAGCCCCACCCTAAATTTGGTGCCCACTTCACCTGCTCTTTATTTCTATTTTCATGTACTTTATATGTTCAGGGAGGTTTTTTACTCAAACCAAAACTATTTCCTTTCTTATTTTGCTGGCAATGTTTGTTAAAACAGTTTGTAACCAATGGTCTTGGACATAAAATCATCTGTCATCAAAATAATACTTTCTAAAGTCTCTCTGGTGAAGCCTCTAACTGCATCCCAGATTTTTTTTTAATTTGCATGCTGAGTGTCCTTCATAATCTGGTATTGGGAAACTGCTTTCAGACAGAGCGCAGACCCTAGCAGCCCTGGCAGTGCATGGGGATAACCAACCATTCGAGGGGACCCCTTATTCAACCAAAGGCAAATTAATATCTCTAACATATAGGAGACTCTGGAGCCACTCATCAGATTCTGCAAGGGTCCGGACATTTTGTGTTACATCACTGCTTTCGGATCTTGGGGGCAAAGTATTTCACTTTTCTGTCTTCTCCCACAAAACACAATACAACGTCCAAGTCTTGAAAGTCGCCTGGGTTAAATTCCACCTGTATGTACTTATATGGATACTTTTGACCTGCTGAAAATTCAGTCACGTCCATCCCTTGAGACTGAATGCAACTTTTGAAACTTTTAAGAAAAGACCGAGGGATGGACGTGGTTGAATTTCTAGGAACTCAAGGCTGCATGTACATAAACATACATACACTTCCATTCATACACTTAAATGATTTTACAATGTTATGTTATGAGCTGGTATATTATGATGTGATGTTATGTTATGCTTTTCCCCACAAGGGTAACAACACTTACCTGAACCACGCATCTGCCTTACCCACTCATATGCGTGGTTAAGGCAGATAACGGTCTAGTGTTTGGATGGGCGGTGAGAGGAAGAGGAAGTGTCGGAACAGGAAGCTCTGGACGTGGACAGGTAGGTGCGGTTGAGGTCGGGTTTGGGTGGGTAGTTTTTAGGGGTGGGGGTTGGTGTTAGGGCTCAGGGCGGGGGGGTCGGGGTAGTTTTTGGAAGGGGGCAGGGTTTTAAGACTCAGGGCAGAGGGAAAGGTTGTTGTAACTTTAAGGACTGGGGCTGGGTTTGAGGTTTAGTTTTATGGGGTGGGTTCGGTTTTAAGGTTCAGGGTGGGTGGCCAGGCAGTCTTTTTAAAAGCGGGCAGGGTTTTAGGGCTCAGGGCGGGGGAGGGGAGGGGTAGTTTTGAGGGCTGGTGCCGGGCTTGGGGGGAGTTTTTAGGGGTGGGGTCGGTTTTAGGGATCAGGGTGAGGGGTCGGGTCGTTTTTTAAAGGGCGGCAGGGCTTTAGGCCTCAGGGCGGGAGAAGGGGTAGGGGTAGTTTATAGAACAGCACAAGGATAGGTTTTAGGGCTCAGGGTGGGGGGGCTGGGGTCGAACCAGTTTTTGGTAGGGGGCAGGGTTCGAGGCATCAGGGGCGGGGAGGGGACGGGTAGTATTAAGGGCAGGGTAGGGTCGGTATTAGAGCTCAGGGTGGGGAAGAGGTAAAGAGATAGAATTTTAGGGCTTAGGGTGGGGAGAGGGGCGTTGGGTAGTGGTAATTTACCATGCATATCTTTTTAGCAAACATGCAGTTACAACCAAATTCATTGTACAGGCATGCGTGGTAAAAGAATGCGTGGTTAAGACGCATTCGTCGTTGAGGCCGGGTTGTAGAGGCATGCATGGTTCAGCCATGCGTGCTTCCGTCATACAACCATGTTATGTTAATGTTTTATAAGCATTCACATACCGAAAAGCTGTCCTGGTGCAGAAAGACTGATGACAACTATACCCAGGCATTGGACTAATCAAAATGAAGAAAGAATAAGCAGATGAGCTGTCTCAAGACAATAGTCATAATAAGATACTAAATTCAGACAACAAACCTGGTCCAGACAAATGGAATGAAGAAAGCCTTAGCCACACCTATACCATTGCCCTCCTTCACACTATAATTGAAGTTCTAGTCTATACATCCAAGTTTTCATAGCTTTTCCAAAGTGCAAATGCAGCACTATATTCCGCAATGAGATAAGAAGGGTATTCCACAGCTGTGCAGAAAGTCATGTGCGGCCATGCGTGCAGGTCATCAAAGCCAACCACGTCCTGGACTCCTCTCAATCCGGCTTCCGAAGCAACCACAGCACCGAGCCCGCCCTCCTCTCTGCTACCGACAACATCCGCTCCCTCCTCAATCAGAGAGAAACAGCAGCCCTCATCCTCCTCGACCTCTCGGCCGCCTTCGACACAGTCTCCCACTGCACTCTAATCAAGAGACTCCACAATGCTGGCATCCACGACAAAGCTCTGGTCTGGATCCATTCCTTCCTTACCAGTAGAACACAGTGGGTCAGACTTCCCCCGTTCCTCTTGGAACCCACAGAGATCAGCTGTGGAGTGCCTCAGGGCCGCTCCTTGAGCCCCAGGCTCTTTATCATCTACATGGCCCACTCGCATCCATCGTCAGGAGCCCCGGATTCAACATCGTTTCCTAAGCCGATGACACCCAGCTGATTCTCTCCCTCACCAACAAGCCCACCACCACCAGAAACAACTTTTACAACAGGATGAAGGCCGTCGCCACCTCGATGAGAGACAGCTGCCTCAAGCTCAACTCAGACAGGACCGAAGTCCTCATCCTGAGACCCAACACCTCAACATGGGAAGATGCCTGGTGGCCCGTCGAGCTAGGAACCCCCCCACACCCACTGACCACGCATGAAACCTCAGCATCAGTCTGGAATCCTTCGCTCACCATGAACCAACAGATCAACATTGTCACCTCATCAAACTTCCACACTCTTCGCCTGCTTCAGAAGACCTTCAGATGGATTTCCACAGAGGCCAGGAAAACAGTCACCCGCGCACTCATTATCAGCAGACTCGACTACGGCAATGCACTCTACGCAGGCGCCACCCAGAAACTCCTCAGGAAACTTCAGAACGTGCAGATGCCGCAGCCAGACTGGTCCTCAACATCCCCCGCAGCAACCACATCTCCGAACACCTGAGAGAACTCCACTGGCTCCCAGTCAACAAAAGAGTCACGTTCAAGTTCCTCACACATGCCTACAAAGCCCTCCATGACGCCGGACCAGCATACCTGAACCACCACCTCTCATTTCACGTACCCACCAGACACCTCCTCTCAACTGACCCTCACCACCGTCCCTCGGATCCACAAGACCAGGACCAGAGGAAGATCCTTCTCCTACCTCGCCGCCAAATCCTGGAGCGCCATGCCTCTCCACCTCAGGCTCTCCCCGTCTCTGACACAATTCAGGAAGGACCTTAAAACCTGGCTCTTCGAATGAACCACAGTGCCCAGTCGGACCTCCAATCCTCCCCCCAGCTCCTTGAGATCCTCACCAGTGAGTAGCCATGCTTAACAAGCACTGATTGATTGATTAATGAGATGATAAAGCTGTTGGACTTGGCCCTTTTTGCAGGGTCATCCCTGAACTTTTTGCCTTCCTCCTAGTCTTGTTTCTGACCTGGTGTTGGTGGTTTTAGGACTCTTGGCACTTTAGCACTGCTGTCCAGTGTAAAGTGTGTGTGCTCTCTGTGGTAAACATGGTAAGATTGGTCTACACCTGTTTGGTGTATTTAATTTACCCGTCAGTCCCTTGTAAAGTGGTATCTCAGATACCCAGGGCCAGTAAATTAAATACTACTGGTGGGCTTGCAGCGCTGCTTGCGCCACCCACCAAAGTAGCCTTTTAAACCTGTCTCAGGCCTCTGCCATTGCAGGGCCTGTGCGCGCAGTGTTACTGCCGCTGTGACGTGGCACTTAAAGTGTGTGCCACATCTGTGACCCCCCTTTTACTGCATGTCAGTCACCCCTAAGGTAGGCCCTAGCTAGCCCCATGGGCAGGGTGCATTGTAGGTAAAAGGTAGGACATGTACCTTAAGTGCATGACATGTCCTGGTGGTGACAAACAGCCATTTTGGTTTCTCACTGCTGTGAGACTGCCCTCTCATAGGAATGCATTGGGGATTCCCTGATAAGTGTTTCAGTGGTAATTCCTGATATGAGAGGAGCAGCATGGTCAAGTTTGGTATGTTTGGAATAGTAATAATAAATGCTGCGTAATGGTGTGCGCAGATTTATTATCACTATTTTAGAAATGCCACTTTTAGAAGTTGGCATTTCTGTGTGCTATGTGTCTGCCTGCCTGATGTGTATTGCATGTCTGGCTCTGGAGTGACAGGGGCTTGTGAGGTGTGTGGCTCCAGGGAGGGCAGGGTGAGTCAGCACTAGGCTGAATAGGAGAGCTGCATTTGGAGTAGTGGGAGGAGTAGTCCCCTGACCCTGAATAGGTCTGTACCTGCCTGGGTGAATGCTGGCTCCGCCCCCCTGTGGTGTGTCTGGTGACCGAGCCCCCACCTGACAAAGGGGAGTAGAAACACTGTACACAAAGTGCTCAAATGCCCCCCAGAACCAGTTGAGACTGGTTCCCCAAGCCCTGTGCCAGGGCAGAACAAAAGAAAATGTCGTATATATACTGGGGCTGCGACCCCATGAAAGGTGTGCTGCTTTGGGGTGCTTGCTGCTTGCTGGGCCCCAGGAGGAGCCACCACGAGGGACTGCCCCTCTGCTGGAGGGCCCTGTGAGGTGGCCTGCCTGGGCCCAGCTTTGCCCCTCTGAACTCTTGGGGCTTAGCGCCTCGTGAGCGCTATATCCTTATTCCAGGACGAGTGAGGAGTATTTTGCTGCATTCCAGTGCCCCTAAGGAAAGGGGCTCCTGCCTGCCCAAAGCGCTTCATGGGCACTTCACAATTGTGACCCCTGATGCCCCTGAGGAAGGGGGGGATCTTGCCCACTCAAAGCGCATCGTGAACGCTGCTCAGTTTCCCAGAAGAAGCGGGAGCCTACCCCGCATTTTCTGTGCCCGGGAGGAGAAGCGCGGCCGGCCAGGAAGTCAGGCATCTTGCCTGGTTGTGGGCGGGGCCGGAGAGAAGTGCCGGCCGGAAGACAGGCAGAGGTGTGCCTGGAGGAGGGCGGGAGCCTACCCTGCCTCCGTGATCGTGAGCCAAGCCGGAGATCCAGGCGGGAGCCCACAATGCGCTGGTATATTACTGACAAGAGCGGAGACCTTGCTCCGTGGAGCCTGAAGTCCGGCGGGAGCCCACCCCGCCTTCGTGGTCCTGCCATCAGGAGGAAGCCCCGGTGAGTGGCGCCGAAAGGGGAGAGCACGCGAGTTGCCTAACGGAGGAGCCGGAGAGGAGGGGCTCGACCGGAGCCTCGAGGGCTCCTCGTGCCGATCGGCAGAGTTCTCCCTGGCCAGCGAGGAGTTTGCCTATGCGGGAGAGACCGAGTGAGGTCTCCCCGCCCCCAGGAGCATTGCGCTACCGGTTGGTAGCAGTGCCGGCCCCTGATGTATTACGGGCCTGCTGCTGTGCCTGCAACGCGGTGGGCATTTTGTTTTTAGAGTCCTGGAGTGGGGCTCAAGAGGCACTGCGGTGCCAAGGGTGATTCCTCCAGTTGCACTGTGAGAGCGCGGGCAGCTGCAACAACGGGGGCAGGTTTGTTTCTTGACAAGGAAGGAGTGCGATACGCTCCCCTGCCCCCAGTGCATTGCGCACATTGGTTTCGCTGCCAAGGCAGCCGGAGGGCCTGGTGGAAGGCCCCAGTTAGAACCCTGACTTTGGGACAGAGGGCATTTGGGCCCCAGAGAAGGCCAGTTGGCCTGGGGTCATTTGGTGTCCTGGTGTGGCGTAAGGCCCCCAGGAGATGTGTGCATCTCCCTAGTGTTACTGGGGTGCACTGCTGGGTATTAGGATGTATGTTAATGTGATCCCTAATGCAAATGTCATGCTATGATTTTTATGCCTAATGAGATTGCATAATGTGTTTATGCCTAATGTGATAATGCTGAGTTCATTATTTTACCAGTAGTTACTGGTTGGGTCATTACTTGTGCTTTCTGATGGTTCTGACCGTGGCCCGATTGGCCCGGTCATGTATATAATCCCCTGTAAATTACTACCTGGTGCCAGTTGGCACAGTGTATATGTGTGTGGTTATGATCTAATGTGTTTATGATAATACAAAGGATATTTTTTGATATAACCTTGTGCGGAGTTTCTTTTGTGGTGTGCCTAGTGTGTCGCTGCTTTGTGAGTGTGTTGTGCAAACGCTTTACACATTGCCTTTGGGATAAGCCTGACTGCTCATTCCAAGCTACCAAGGGGGTGAGCAGGGGTTATCTTCAGCGTGTAACTCCCTTACCCTGACTAGAGTGGTGGTTTCTGCCTGGCTTAGGCGCATGCCCTAGCCAACCAGAAATACCATTTCTAACAAAATCTCACTGGCATAGCCGCTATTTAGACTCGGTTAAGAGTAGATCAGCAAGATGCACACACACCTTCTCGACATGAATGTATGATACAAATTCTAAGTTAGGTGTTTTTTCTCGGAGCACGCTTGCATCCTGAGCCTTAGGATAACTTCAATTCTGGTTACATTTACAAGCATCGCAAATGCTGGAAAGTGGTTAATTCGAACAATGACATCTGGGAAATGGGGGCCTGACCAGTGCTTTAAATGGGCCGGTACTCACCGGTACAGAGTACCGGCACTTCTTAGATTTATCGCTCTGAGTACAGGCACTTCTCTACTGCCCTGGAGAGTACCGGTACTCGTGAAAAGGTAGGCTCATTGGCAGTGCTGGTGAGCAGAAGTAGAACGTGTCTCTGGCAGCCAAGGCGCCGCTTCTGCAGCACCGATCTGAGCCCCAGCTGAGCTATTCAGCAGGGCTCATTTGAATAATGTCCGAGTGCTCACCATCACGCTGTGCTTGACAGAGCAGGGTCCTTTCAGGCCCTGTGCTGTCAATCACATTCACACTATCCTGTGCGTTCGTGCAAGCACAGGAATTATGTCAGTCCCCTGGCAGTGGCAATCAGGCTACGGCCAGTCCGGCCCTGGTGGCAATTAAAAAAGCCATGGTAGGTGAAGAGAAAAGATGGCTTTTATTATACCTGAGTCTTTTGTGTGTCTGCTATGTTTGTGTGTATGCCTGTTTTTGTAAGAAAAAAGTGAAAGAAAGAGAGAGAGAATCAAGACACTCTCAGGAGGTATTTTAAAGAAAATGTGTGGCACTTTGTTTGTACATGTCTGCTCTGCGACAAAGATTCATAAATAAAGTAAAAGGGAGGGTTGGTGGGTGAGTGGATGAGTGAGTGGATGGTTGAGTGAGCAAGGGTGGATGATAGATGGATGGATGAGTGAAAGCATGCATGGGTGAAAGAGGGTGGATGATTGGATAAAAGGGCGGATGATGGGTGGATAAGTGAAAGTTTGGATGGATGAATGAAAGGTAGGGAGGATGGATGAAAGGGTGGATGATGGATGAGTGAAAGGAGGGATTGAGTGAAAGGGTGGATAGAATAAAAGAGTGAAAGGGTTGATGGATGGATGAGCGAAAGGATTGATGTGATGAGGGAAAGGGTGGAGAAAGAGATGGATGAGTGAAAGGATGAATGGATAGGTTTGGAGATGGATGGATAGGTTTGGATATGAAGGGTGGTTAGACGGAATGGTGAAAAACTGAATGATTGATGAAAGACTGAATAGACGATAGAATGTAAAGGTTAAATGGTGGACATCAGCAGGTAAATGGTAGGATGAAAGAATGAATGGATAGATTGATGGAAGAGACAAGAGATATCTTCTGGGGAGGGTCATGATGAGTTGCTTCATTTGCTTGGTGCCATAAGAGCTTTGGTGCGACGTGGGGTATTTTCTGTTTCTTCCTACTCGTGTGCTCAAAAATATATAGTATTGTGCCAAACAGCAATTAACAGTATGACATTAAGAAGGTGCAACTATTGCAAAAAAAGGAAATGTTAACGTATTATCGCATTTCTCCTTCATTTTGTGTAATGAGTTAACCTGCTTTGTTTATATAAACACATTTCTCATGTGTTTTGGTATGTGCTGCAACTAACATAGAAGTTGTTAAGTATCATCATGTCTTGCCCTTAGCCCCGCCCCTGGCCCCGCCCCCTCACTACACCTCTAGCTCATTTTAATGAGTACCTGCACTTATTTTTTCCCATTTAAAGCACTGGGCCTGAGGTGAGGGTATGTATACCTCAAATGGGAGACCTTGCGCCGGCTTCAAAACAAGAAGAGTGTCAAATTGTTGTAATTAGTGCAGGCTAAATCCTCAGCTCCTAAATAAATATTTAGCTCAATTTAAAGTCACATCGGCAAAGATATCTGCCCTCGTTTCGAGTGGGTCAGTTAATTGAGCTATGTGGGGTAACTACTATTACCACACATAGCAAACCAGGAGTTTGGTGGCTAACACTCCCTGCCCGCATTTTCCCCTCAATACATGTCAGCAGGACAACAGTCCTGAAATGTATCGGCTTAAAAATGCCTGAGAACTACAGAGGCATGCACACCAGTGGCGGCTCGCATAGGACGTGCTGACGGTCGGTGAGGCGAGGGGGTGGGGGGAGAGGGGCAGGGTAGGGGGTTAGTAAACTCGGACATACGACGGAACGGAGGAAAGTAATTATTACGTTCCTCCGTTCAGTCGTATGTCCGAGTTTACTACCCCTCCCATCCTGCCCCTCCCCCGCCCACCGCCCTGCAGTACGCCCTATGCGAGCCGCCAATGCACACTGCGGTGCATTCAGGACACAAACCAGCATTTTAGTCCCCAAGGTCGTGGACAAATTCGTCGTTGGTACTGATGTATCGGACCTATTTAGGGGCATATTAACAACGAGGCGATAAACAATTATCGCCGCTTTAGCGTCCGCTGGATCTAAAAGCGGCGATAATCTTATCGCCTAATCAGCAAGGTCACGCTATCGCGTGAATCCTTGCACTATTGCCCTTTCCCTCAACGCCCATCTTTGCATCTCTAATGAGATGCAAAGTGGGCGTTACTAGCGTACTCCGGATGGGCTACGTTGCAAATATCGCCGATGTGCACATCGCGATATTTACAAGGCAGCCCACAGGATTATAGCAGACGTTAAATTTTGGCGAAAACGGCTGTTTTCGCCAAAATCTAACGTCTGCTATAATCCTGACTTACCTATGTTAGACATAGGAGATGGATTCTGCTGATACGACCACAGGGTCGTATCAGCAAGGTTATCGCCGCTTTGAGGGAACATGGCTGGAAAACCAGCGATGTTCCCTGCAAAGGGCGATGACCTCGCTATCTCTGGAATCTTTATCGCCCTGGAGTAACGCGTTGTTAATAACGCGCTACCAGGGCGATAAATACCAGAGATAGCCTGCGATAATATAATTATCGCTAAGCACGGCCAGCGATAATTATCGCTGGCCGTTGTTAATATGCCCCTTAATTCTTTCAGGTCCGATAAATTCTGGTCCAAATACCGGACCAGTCTGTCATGAGGGAAAAAGGTTTAAAAATAAGCAATTTAATAAATTAAGAAAATACACAGCTGGGCAAGATCCACAACTTTATTTGAGGAAAAAAAAGCTGCTGTCCGTTTCTTTACAAAAGAATAAAACATTTGCTTCCGGTAGAAAATAAAATGAAAGCCGAGCAGTTGTTGGACTGTACAAAGCAGGGATTTGTGTTTATAAACTGCACTCGGAGTCATTCAACAAATACAGCAAAATATCCACCGACCAGTCCCTAGGCCGTAATAAACGCATCTTAAAAATATCTGTGGCTTCTGTGCTTTTTCTTTTCCTTTTCTTTTAAGGAAAACATTAAGCAAAGTGTAATTGCATAGTCTTTAGGGTTATTGCTGTTTTTTTTTATCTTTGCAAGGACAGACTCGGGCATAGATATGGTCTTCTGGTGGCCTCATAGGGGCCGAAGAGGGGAGACATCCTGGGTGAAAAAGATCTGCTGGACTCTGCTGCTTATGTGTTGCTACAGGGCAGAGACACCAAGGGAGCAGATATGCCTCTTCTGACATCATTCTGCGCCCTCTAGAAAACAATAGCAACTTCCAAAATAACTTAAATAAATTAAAAAGCTAATAAATACAATGACAGAATCAAATTACAGCACAGTACTGTGACAAAACTAGGCAACGACTGAGCCTGGAAGAAGCAAGACTTCAGCTCGTTATGCATTTTATGCAAATAAGTAAATAGAAACAATAAATAAAAAACTTAGGAAATAAATTAAAGTTGAGGGTTGAAGATGCTGTTTTGAAGGACACATGCAAGCACAACTTAGTCCTGTATGTAAGTGATGCTGTGAGGGAATGAGTGTTTGGAGTGCCCAGTAATAATTCTGGTCCTGGGTTGGTGGGGGGGGGCAATCCCAGGGCTTTGTCTTCTTGTTTCCAGTACAGTAATATTTGGTTGGGATTCGTCTTAAGGAATGTGCAGTCTTACCTGCTCGTTTATTTAGACTACTTCTGCCAGCGTTTTTCAAACTATATTTTTAAATTGTGTGTAAGTCTAACCTTTGGCATGTGTGACAACGCCTCATTTTTTTAAATTTTAGTGTATTGGTGAATTAGGCGTATATGACATCAAGCGTTCTATTTTTTTGCGCCCTGCCCCAGGTGCATTTAATTGGATGTGTCCATTCTACACCTATGGGTCTGACTGATCTGGCAACACATCCTTACACTCTTAAAACAATCTGCCATATTTTATTTGCTATTTGTGGAAGGTGTGCAAGCCACAAGGAGCATCTTCTTGCAAAAGGCAGATCTACGGTGAATGGGGCCTCCTGTCTCGCCATTTTCAATGGACTTCATCAGTTCATGGGAGTGCAACATGTTTCTGGCTATTAAATCTGCACAGCACATGCTGGGGAGGGAGCACCGAATAGCCACTGAAGCACTTTTTGGGGGGGTGAGCGGCTTATCTGGTGTTCAATATGTGTCCCATGATAATATGATAAAGCAAACACGAATGAAACTTAAATGCATGATTTAAATTTAACAGCAGTTAAAACAAGTGGATGTTACTCGTGAGGAAGGGCAGTAAGTGGATATTAAAAGCTAAATTTTAAAAATTGGTGAACGTGTGTGATATAAATTAGACTATATATTTATAAATATGAATGAGGCTATTTTGAATGAGAAATTCCGGCCATGGACGAATAGTGACTAAAATATATAGCCAAGTGAAGGCTAAAAATTACTCTTTTGTAAGCATCTTATATTATGATGGAGTGAGCAGTAGTAATCTAAGAAACCTGCAGATATTTAAAATGTGGGCGAATTCATGGAGAATTGAGTAGAATATACTTCTTGTAAAACAGCAACTTCAAAAAATCTTTGTCTATGTATGATTAGAGGCAAACAAACTGAACACAATCGAATATTTGTACGAAAATAAAGAGTGTCTCGTAAAAGAGGCTAAAACTGGGGCAACTAATTTAACATATATAGAATATTTTGATTTGACTAAATCAAGTCGCAGATGAGTAGTGCGTCTTTATGTGAATTGAAGTGTATCAGTAGTTAATAACAAGTGCTTATCTCGATCACAGATGTGGTGGGCTATCGATGAGTCAACGATTGCTAGTTACAGTATACAATATTGACACATAGGGCCTGATTCTGATGCGGGTTGGAAAGCTCCCCGACCGAATCGGTTTGGAAATGGTTTCCGACCCACTCGGATCGGGAGAGTCCGACCGACGGAGTACGATGCATCCGGATGCTTCCAGATACGATTTGGTTGGACTCCCATTGACTTCAATGGGAGCATATGTTCCTAACCGCATCAGAATTGGGCCCTGGGTCTGGAAGACACGTTCCCGATCCGATTTGGAAGGAGCAAATGCCATTAGGAGGCCTTCCTAACCGCATCAGAATCAGGCCCTAGGTGGTAATGCTTTCCTAACCGCATCAGAATCAGGCCCATAGTGTATGAGATCTAGTACAGTATCTAGTGAGTCTGGCAGTGCATATATCACGGATGAGAGGGTCTATGTCGGCAGTGGTTAGTTGTGGTTCACGAGCAGTGGTGCCTAGGTTAATAAATTCTGCCCTTGCACAGATGGCGAGATTTCCTTCATATATTTTCTTTCCGGAGTCTTTATTTTACATGAATACTTTTTCAGGAGGTCAGCAGCAATATGCAATCAAAGCAAATTGTTTGCACGTGTAGGTAGAGAGACCTCTTGTGCTTGGATATATTTTGAATGGAAATTGACAATTGTAGCAAAAATGAGAGCATACTCTATAAGTTGTGTTGTGTTTTTTTGTTTTAGTGTAGCATAGCATTTAAAAAAGGCTCGGCCTTTGGCGGCTGAGATCCGGTTTGTAGCAGTCACTGCAGGGGGTGGGGACACTAGAATGAGGCTTGTCTTTCATCTTTAAACAATATGACACAGCTCTCCTCCCCCAGGATATGTGTCTACAGTGGGTAACGAGTGAGAAACTAACCAGTGCATGGGTGTGTGTGTGTGTTCTTGTGCTTTTGCACTCTGGGTTTTCCGCATTAAACATAGTTTTATTGTTGATTTGAGATGCTCCCTCTTTGTTAGAGATCCATCCACCCACAGGAGCCAGTGATCTTGCGGCTTGTCCTCCCCAGTGGCTTTGCACCCTTCTTTCCACACATCAAGGGTGTGTGCATGAGTCTATTTTCCCCTGAATCAAAGGTGTGAATGCGAGAATCAATTAATTTGATGATAACTACAAAACAAAATTATGTAGCCACACATGCTACATTTTTTGTTCAAAACCTCTGAGCACTAAATGTGGTGTTAGATTTTTGTGGCAATATCAATTAGTCGTAGAAAGTTCAAGGCATTCATATCAGAGTCTTTTTGTCTTTCAATAGACTTGGGACAATCAGCATTTGTAATCTTCTGCTTGGATGTTGCAGTTGCAGCTTTCGGGCCTATAGGCCACTAAGGATCGAAAACCCACAGAAGGGTCCTCTAGGAAACCAGATCAAGGGAGGACCATTCAGATTCTGGAGGTTTGGGCTCCTCACTCATACTAAGGAGATGAAAGCTTCAAGGTGGCTGCTCCGACAGGTGGTTGTGATGAAGTCCCAGCAGCAGTGCATGAAGTCTTTAATGTGTGCTTCTGGCAGTCCTTGATGGACGCAATGGGCTTTCCTTAGAGGTTATTAAGGAACTCATTGCTCCATATACATCATTTACTCTTTCAGTGTTTTTTCAGTTAGGGTTATATTGACATACAAAGCTTTCTCAGAGTATGCTCATTGACGTTTCTTTGAGTTCTGGAGAGGACAGGAGGGGAGCCCTGCTACTCATTATATATAGCATGCGACCCAACTACATGATGTGGATAGGTTTCATAGGTCATGTCTAGAGGGATCTCATACCGAGGCACTGAGGTCTGAAAGTGGGGCCCGTGTCCATGAACTCCACCCATGCCAACTGATGGATAGTGGGCCATGAAGGCATAGGATTTGTCTAGGTCTGGAGAACTCTCTTGCTTCATGGAGAAGTTACCAGTGATGCTCAGTGGAGGGGTTAGAGGGCCATCATAAGGTGGGGTGGTGCAGTCTGAAGGGTGAGTGACAAAGGAAGGGTCCACTAAGCTTTTAAATGTGGGTGGCTTCAAATGCAGGAGATGGGATTCCATGCTTCCGTATGGAGGACTTGGAAGTCCAGGAGACTGATAGCTAAAAGGATGTCCCGGATGGCCTGGAATGACTGCTTCACACATGTGCGTCTTTTCTTCTGGTTTTTCAAAAAACATTGTTTGAGATCCTAATTGCATGCAGCCAGCTACTAAATTGCTGGTGGGCTGTGACAGTCCTTTACATAGCATCTCAATAAAGCCTTTCTCTTCTGCCGTTTGTCCGCTTTCTAGTACCTCTGACAAGGCCCAGATGTAGTTCCTGGCAAGCCTCAATGTTTCAATCTTTGAGAGCTTCTGAGTCTTGGAATAACAAGGCATCACTCGTCGAAGATTCTCCAAAGCATCATTGAGCCCATGCATGCGTGAACGCTCTCTGGCGTTGGCCTTCACACGACGCACTTTGAACCTCTCTACCCTTGCCTTTGTCATTTTCTTCTTCTTTGGTCCTCTTCTCTTGGGTTTTTCACCATCACCATCACCCTCTTCCTCTTCTTCCTCTTCCTCCTCCATGCTGCCATGGTCTTCGGTGTTTATGGAGCTTAGCATGTCATAGGAAGAATGTTGGTGGTCCGACTCTGCCATGTCATCCTGGGAGCTCATTGTATCATCCATCCATGCCTGAACATTAACTAACTCATCCATTTCTTTGGATTTTGCAAAGGTCTTGGCCATAGTGGAAACCTAGGAGAAAAGAATGAGAAAAATATTTTGGTAAGTTATCCACTTAAAGAGCTTTGCAAAAAACATGGAATGCAACTGTTTATTTTGGTCCATTTTTGCCAAAAATGTTCAAGGGCAAGAACCGATACTGCACATAACCCCTGGACCACACTCCTTTATCAGTGTGAATCTTGTGGACACCGTGAATTCTGCCCAGCACATGTTTTTTTACAAACCAGCATAGTAATCTAAATAGCTCACAAGGGTTTGAGTTTCACAAGTAACGAAGTGGGCAGATTCGACTTAACTAATTCTCTGTTTCCACAGTCCTATACCCGTTTGGTATCATGGGTTGCCCTAAACCTCTGGGAAATTCGCAGGCATTTTTATCTCTAAAATGAAACAACAGGGAATGTGGCAGCATCCGCCTCCACTCTTAGTCATTTTTAGACAAGGCGGCTGCATCACATCTAGTAGCACATGTGGCTCTAGGGCTGAGGTCTATCACTCAGTGTGGTGATCTCATATGGTTGTCACTTGCATGCTTCATACAGTTCTTTCCTTTCATTTTGGACCTCGCAGAACTTTCTATATCTTTGGCTCCAAAGAGTTTGGCTTCTTTTTCTCGTTACTGGAAAGAACCAAAGGATTATAATTATAATTTCTGTAAATACCATATTTTGTAATTGGACGGGATAGAAAGATCCATTAATTGATCAGAGGATTGGCTTGCTCTGTGAAAGAAGCGATTGGAGAGAGAATATTGAGGCAGTTTCACTTCTGTGTGAAAAAAGCATTAGTAGTAGCTGACTCTATACTATGCTTTCTTTTATTGTTAACGCTACATCAGGTACATTTTAATATTACAGATCTTCATGTATGCCTGTCAATTTGTCTAATTTTTGCTTTTATGAATATTTACACTTTTATAGGGCTTTTTAATGGGGAATTGTCAGCTGTTGAGAGCATATATGATAGCGGTAGTTATTGTTCTAGAATCAGATATATTGGTTGCCTGAGATATCTGGTTTGGTTTACTGTAGCTCTGCCTAAATGGTCAATAACTATGCTAGGTCCCCTCCCACTTAAGTCTCTTCTTATCTATACTGTAAGTGTCTGATTGGTTGCTGATCGGTTCTTATTAAAAGGGAAATGTACTCCTTTCTTTGGCAAAGAGAGACTAATATCTTCACAAATACCAACCAGGATACAGAAAAACAACACTTGTCTAGAAGGAAACTCTAGTAGGAAAGGCTGCCGTGCCTCTTCCTTGTGCCAGAGGTCATGCCTACTCAAATTTACCTTGCTTTCCACCCGAGCAAGAACAGGTATCCATTCTACACAAGCTATCAACAGGGTTGCTTTCAAGATCTTTGTCGGCACAGGTCAGTTTGCACAGTATGCTGGGAAGGGTCAGATCCACTCCAGAGGTTCTGTACAGCCATACCAATAAATATTCATAGTGGGAATCTAAATAGAGTTCATTTACGTAGTCCGCTTTAACCTCAAATTCAGGCATGGATCTGGCCCTCCTGGACCTACTTCGGGCACCCTGGGCCTAGATGCAGTGACATGTTTCCTTGTGTTGGTGAATTATGTGGTCATGTGCTGGATACAGGAGCACCTTGTCATGGTCTGCACGTGGCACTCTTGCCAGCCATTTCTTCTTTTGTGCTAGTATTCACCACAACATGAACACAAATTTCACAGAACAGACACCTTTCTCAAGAGCATGTTTTGTTGATGGGACCTTTTTGATGACATTGACGCCCAGTGGCCTCTTTATGGTGATGTTATTATCTTTGCACAACACTGTAAAGGTTTACGCGTCAGACCTTGGTGTGAAACCCATGTCCTACACACTTTGTGGTTGGCGCATAAGGAGAGTTGGCAATACATGGTGGATCCCACCTGTGAAGTGAACAGTTTTTGCGGTACACTGCAGTCATAATTTTGAGTCAATATATTTATGATCGGTGTCTGCTGTCCTGACATTTATTTTTCGTAGTGTTATTATATAGTGCAATGACATCCTAGGCCTGTTCTTTATACTTAACACACCATGTTCCTCCGTCTGCTTCAGGAAGGAGCCCTAATGATCAAATCACAGCGTGTCTCTGGGGATCAGGAGAGAGCCGTGATTTGATCATTAGGGCTCCTTCCTGAAGCAGACGGAGGAACATGGCCTACCCGCAGGATGCGAGAGAGAGGGAGTGTTCCAATTTTTAAGCTCCTGGTTTGTTTTTTTACTCTCATCTTTGGTAACCTGAGCGCTATCCTTTAGTTGAACCTTGGTTACCTCTTTGAATTATTAAAGCATTTGCGCTCACAAAAACACAACCCAATCTGGGCCTCGTGTTAATCAGAACAGCAAATCCCATCGTCGCCGCTTACTCAGTGCGCGCGGCTTAACGTGTAAGCTTCAGTCCTTACGTCAGCCGCCTCCACTTCCTGCCACGCGACCCGCTGAGGAAAATGCAGCTCCGCATTCTCGGGGCTAGCCGCCTTATCACCTCAGCGAAGGAGCTGCTGTCGTTGTAATCAGTAGCGTAACACAGGCCCCCGCGGGAGGGGGGGTGGGTCGCCGTGCTGCAGGGGGGCCCCTCAGCACAGTACTCAGGCCTGAGAGCTCCGGATTAAATCCGGAGCGGGGGCCCCCTCCTTGTACCTTGCAGGGGGCCCCGGCCCCCTCAACTTTCCTTACGCCAGTGGGTGTAATAGTGTGTGTTACTGAGAAGGACAGCTGCCTGTTCTGGAGCAGCCAAAGCGCATTCCGGAGAGGGAACTGCTTCACTGCCTGCTCCGGCCTGTCAGCAGTTCACCCTGTGACGATGCTGTAGTGGGCCTGAGAGAATGCAGGCCAGTCTTGTCAGCTTGTCATTAAAGGGTCGGACTGGTGTTCCCAAAAGGTGCAGCTGCTGCACTGCCTGCTCTGGCCCTGCCAGCTCTTCCCTGTGAAGTAGTGGCTGTGAGAGCTTCCAGTCCAGCGAGTCGCATGCTGTCACAGGAAGCTGCGGGCCACCTTCCCTGGACCTGTCAGCTTGTCACTTCAGTGAAGGATCTGACGTGGAAACGCCAGAGTGCAGCCCATAAGAGCAGCTGCTTTGTGGGGCTGCCTAGATAGACCCTCTGAGAATAGAGCCCTATAGAGCAGCAAGCAATGCTGCCTGCTCAGGACTTTCCAACTGCAGTTCGATAGTGGAAACCGCGGTGGCACCATGTTTGCAGGTGACAGATTTCATTCTCAGAGATGAAGCTGCTGGACTGCCTGCTCTAGTCTTTCCAGAGTGTAGGTAGGAAGGAAGCTGCTGTACTGCCTGCGTTGTTCCTGCTTGTTTGCTGCCTGTGAGTGACTGCTTGCTGTGCTGCAGTCCTAGAGAGGAAGTCTTTTTGCAGCATGTTCTGGACTTTGCAGCCCCAGACCTTAGTGCCGGAGAGGAAGTGAGACTATGCCCCTAGCTTTGAACCTTTCATACATACTTCGAGAGAAGTTGTTGCTGAAATGTCTGCTATGGTTCTTCCATCCTGCAGCCTAGAGAGGCTGCGTCTGTGCTGCCTGTTGTGGCCTCGCCAGAGTGTCCGGATGTGGAGTGTATGTATTCGGCAAAGGCCTTGTGATTCCGGCAGTGCCCATCTTTCTTGTTTCTCCCTGGACTTTTGTGTACTGAAGCCCATGGCTCAGTGGATTACTACATCACATGCTGGGATCTGTGTTTGACCCATTGTCACCCTTCCAGACGCTGATTGAACCCCTCGAGCTTGATAAACTGAGTGCCACTGAGTTGGCTATTCATATATATCTGGTGATCAGCCCTAGGTACCCGAGGGTGACCTCATGCTTTATAAGTAGATGTTTGGTTTCATTAAGTTTTGTTGTCACACATTGGCAGGTATTCAACAACGTCCCACAGTTATCCTGTAGTAGGATTCAGAGCTTCAGTCATCATTTAGCTTCGCTAAGTCTCTTTTTTCAAATTCTTCAAAATAGTATCTCTTCGTTGCTTGACATTTACTTTGAAAGTGTTAGAATACCGATCAGTTTAATCTTCTAGAAGTATAGAGTCGGCTACATAACGGCGAGCCCAGGATCTACTAGGCCACCATCGTTATGTGCCAGGCTGGCACCGCAGTGAGAAATGTACATCGATCCCTACTCTGGATCCGCAGGCATCGAATGCTAAATGCGTTTGATGAATTCTCCAAATGTTCCTACATTCCAGTCCAGTTTTCCTTTAACTGTTTCTGCATTCATTCTTTGCTGGCAATGTAAATTAGCATATAGTGGCACTTCTGCAGAACGGTGTGCAATCTGCAGATTGCATCCATGTCTCCGTGGAACAACTCGTTTGGTTAATGTGCTTGCTATTGATATTGAAAGCTTCCGGTCACAGGAGTGAGCTATGAGGTAGCTCAGTGCATAAGTACATCTATGGCAGTTTTTGATGAGTAACCACGGGTATGTAACATGTTTGCGTCCCAAAAAGATAGCTTGCTGAAGTTATGCTCATGTTGCAGACATGAACGTCTGTCAAAGGTTGCAGTTCCTGCATTGCTGACGCAGCATTTCACTCTTCTGAGGCCGGTGAAAGAACTACTAAAGGGTTGGGAAGTGGTAACAGCTGTTATTGACGTTCCGTATGGCTAGCTGGGTTCAGATGAGTGTACCAATGATTGTTAATTATATCTTATAATAAGTCATGAGGGAGAACCCATTACATTCTGCAGCAGTCTCCACTCACGCCTCGACGACCTTACTGTCGTAAGACGACTCCAGACAAACCCACTGCCACAAGCTCGTGGGGGTAGTCTGAGCTCCCTGGCAACAGTGGTCCTGGCCATCTAACTGTCCGGAATTCACAATACATTCATATCTGCGGAACAAATCTCCTGAAACGCCGAATTTCACCCAAACCTTGTGGAATTTGGTCTTGACCTGCATTCATTTACCAAGGACTGACTAAAGGTAAACGGTTGCTTAGTTATGGACAACAACAGGTGGATCAACACACTGGAGTAGGACTACTTTGTGATGTATTTAATCGAGTGGAGATCTGCAAATTCAGATATTTCTAAACTGGGGACTTTTAGGTGAAGGGTTAGTTCAGCAGGAGCAAAATATTCTTTTGGGCACCCATGTCCTTTTCATGTACAGAGCCTTGCATGGTCCGGGGGAACCACAGGACGATCGTGCTTGTTGCTTAGCACTATAATATTTGGCGTTTGTTGTGTTTTTGGTATTTTATTCATAAGGTATTTTGTAGTGTAACCATTTTAGTTATGGCAATGCAGCTAATAAAGTTTTGATACTTGTAAAAAAAAGTAGCAAAATTCTACGCCTACTATTTATACGTTAATGCCATCATTAAATGCTTTCATTTTATGCTACTGTCATATTCGATTCAATATTGCTAAACTAGAAACATTTCACCTTTTCCATGGTAAACATTTTTATCATCTGCTCTGTGGCAGCTGAAGGAGCGGCCATTTTGAGCTCATAATTATCATTTAGGTCTTAAAAAGTCATATGCTACTAGCTTATTTTTTATTACCCCTGTAGATAACACAGAATACTTTTATTTATTATTGCTCAGAGGAGTCATCAATTGTGAAAGTGGTTATATTTCAACAGTTTCTTACTAAGTTATTCCTAAAATGACCTGAAGCAGACCTTTGCTGATTGTAGTGGTGTAGAAACACTAGCACATAGCATTAGTTGTTAGAATGATTCAGTCCTATATATTGCCCTTTTGCAAGGCAGAAGTAAAATATATGCAAGCAAATATCCCTTGGATTTCAGATGGTCAGTCTAATATCCTCTGCATAAAAGGGCATAAAATATGTTGGCTTTTTGTATTTTGGACCCCACACTGTACTGTTCTTATCATGTATCGGTCAAGTAGCTTCGCTCTACAACTGGTTCCATCCCTAGAGCAGTCATGATCTTGAAAAGGGAATGTCCCCTCTTAGTGCCACTCATGAGAGATTTTGGACAAGCATAGACACCATCTGTTTGGGACAATGATCAAGATGCTGGTACTTCAGATGGCACGTCTCATCATCAGAATTTGGCCCAGAGCAAAAGAAAAAAAGGCAGAAAACGGAGAAAGGAGGGAAAGCGCGATAGTCAAACATTGACAAATGGAGAGAGCACGGATGAAAAAGAACCTGCAAGATAGAAATAGAGATGAGAAGTGTATCATAATAAAGAAAGGTATGAGGTGGAAACGTTTTGTTCAGAAGCCCGAAGCCCATGGCCGGTGATATCAAAGATCGGGGTACTAAATACCGAGATTGTGTAGTCTTGATTCAACTCTTTCCTCTTTAATTCACCACCAGACACTCCCTGCCTCTGTATCTCACTTTTGCAGGTACTTCTTCATCCCTGCTTTCTCCCTTTGTCACTGTGTTTCCATCTTTCTCCTTCTCCTTATTTCCCCATTTTTTATTTTTCTATCTCTTACCTTGGTTCACAGATTGAGGAAAAATAAATTCCAGCCCCCAAAAATAAAATATAAGGATTTTAGCCAGTCCAGTTGTATGGGGTGAAAATAGTCCCCTTATTCACAGGCTTGTTTATTCCGTAGATGTCCTCGGATGAAAAACTACTGTAGTCCTTACTCTGGTGAGACTACATTGTAGCCCACTCCATGTAGCTAAATATGTCTGTGGCTGAACAGAATACACTAATATTGTCGTACTCCTGTCACAACCACTGACCTGGTCTTCTCGTGCCCTTAACAAGGAGTTGAAGGTGAACTCCATACAGCTCATCTGGGCTGGTTCCAGGCAGGGATATATCTTTTGTTTCTGAGGTTTCCTAGGTGGCTTCATCACTTATAGGTTTCATGTTAGAATTTTCCTCCAGCCCGTGGTTAAATGTGTGTCAGGCACACAATGGCAATATGGCACTGCACCGATTTGTGTACCTGTTGCTATAGCAGCAGGAGCTATATGGGTAGCAAGATTCCGACTTTTGAATTGCTGTTCGCTTGTGGACTGTCAATCATTCTCCTCTTGGGGTACCACTCTTCGGATAACTCTTTCTTCCCTTTCAAATCCTCTACCAACTTCTGGCAACCTACATGTGAGGTTTACCAGGGAGCGAATCCTGTTCGACTGTTCTATTTAAAGAAGGCCAGATCTGGAATAAACCGAATAACTTTTTCGTTTACCAAAATAACTGATACATGGAGGCTTTTTATGTGTTTCCCGTGGAGCAACAAGAATTAGACAGTGATGTTAACCTAGAACCAGAGCAACCTTCACTGGGCATTGACACCCATGTACAGCATCTTGAATCAGAGGACCAGTCCACCTCAAAAGGACGCTCTGAGAAAGGCAGGGGGTGGATTTCTGATAATGTTGGCACTCCTTGGAGGCTTTACCAGATCCCAGACTCGGAGCATGTAATGGCAATTGAACTCTTAGACAGAGTGGGTGGAACAGTCTGTCCTGTCTGTCATCGGAGATATGGATTTGGGGTGCTTGCACCTTTTTGTAGGGTTGAGGTGTTGCATACATGAGGTTGACGTTTAATAACTATTGTACAGGGGGCATTAAATGTTCTTAAATGTTGTGGGCATTCATGTGTGCTAGAACCAGAATCTGCCCCATTCTAAACTGTACAAAAGTGTCCACAAGCAGCCTGGTGTAGATGGACACTATTCTGGAATGGTTCCCCTCATTTTTGTCTCTGCCATGACCAAAGACAGAAGAGCTACTTTATTTCGAAAACCTTTTTACCCACCTTTTGACAGCTTTCTCTGTCATGATTGTAGCAAGAAGCACCCTCACTGGTTCCTTGGTCTAGATCTCTATCTTAGCAAAGACTAATTGGTGTGGCTTCCACAGCAATCTCCCTCTGTTATGTGAGACTGAGGGGTGGGGATTCCCCAGCAATCTCCCTCTGTTACCTGAGACTGACTGATGTGGCTTCCACAGCAATCTCCCTCTGTCATATGAGACTGACTGATGTGGCTTCCACAGCAATCTCCCTCTGTTACCTGAGACTGACTGATGTGGCTTCCACAGCAATCTCCTATTATATGAGACTGACTGATGTGGCTTGCACAGCAATCTCTCTATACTATATGGAACTAGCTGGGTTTTTTTTACTCTCAAAAAGGATGATTTTTGCAGAACAGGTGACAGACCAGATTTGTTGAGAGTCTTCTGCCCAAGCCCGCCAGGATGATGCTCCAAAGTTCTACCCATTTAGGCTACCACACTGTGTTTGATGTCGTTCTTTATTTAAAGACAATTGTGGCCTTACACAACTTTAAATAGTTTTTATGTCTTTGCCTATTACTTGCAACCGTGAGTTGTATTCCTCTTTCTTTTATAGTTATCTGGCGACATGACGCCAGACAGCTGGTATCCCATTTACAGATGCTTACCAGTTGTTGAATTGAGAGCTGAATTTGAGCTCGTGCCTGACTAAAGGATCTATTTGGAACTTTACAGGCCTTGCCGTGTTACAGGTAGAATGAATATATCCCCATTTCATACACTTCCTTTTACAGCACATATTCAAGTGTTGAAGACACCTCTCACGAGGTCACCCCAAACTAATGTGCGTACATATTCCCATCTTGTTGTCTTAGCTCGATCCTCCTGAATTCATTCATCCAGTTTAAACATTCAGACTCTAATGGCACATACCTTAAGCTGCACACAATGACAATTCATTGCCATACAGTATGCGAGCCGTTCAATTCTATAGTGGGGCCTTCATAATATAAGTCACTGTCAATGGCTGCCAAGATGGCCCCATCTGTTGAACACTCACTCCTGATCTGCTGAGGTCTGCTGTTACTTTCAGGTCGGGCCTTTAATTGCCATCCAAGTCATCCCAACCTCCAAAGTATGTTAAACTGATTATGATTGCATTGGGTAACAGAAAGAACTGTTACAGCGCTTCAAGGTAAACTGTAGCATGAAGCTCTATCAAAAATAATTACTAGCAAACTGTTCATTTATTCAATAAGCCTACTGGAATAGTTTTCCTCGCTGTACACATTCAGTAGCGAAATGACCCCGATTTCCGAATTATCATCTTCTTTTATAGCAGAGCTGTGATATTGTTACACCGGAAGAAGCTATTTGGACCTCAATTCAGAGTCTGATAATTTGTTGTTGCTCCTCATGGCTCAGTTGCACACTTTTCCTTCTTTGGTAAAGTTCGGGGTTGGAGGCAGAAACCATCGTTTCTAGTGGGGGAACAGACACATCATACAAATGAATGTTCCTTGAAACCACTGACAAGATGTGCTGGGTATAGATTAGCATGCTTCGGAACATCATTGCTAACAGAAGGTGTAGTCACTTGGAGAAAGCCAATGGCTTCCCTCCCCCCACACCCCTTGCCTCAGACTTCTAGCATGTGCTGCTGCCAGGCGCAACCAACACATTAGTATTGGCAGGTAACAGGAGAGCACTAGGGCCAGGAATCCAAGGACCTGCTTTGCACCCAACATATTCATCACATTGGGAGGGCGCTTCAGATATCTAGGGTCATATGCACAAAATGGAAGAAGTGCAATTTCCTAATTGCGATTCTTACCACGTCACTATTAGAAAATCACAATTCCTAATGTAAGAAAACTTACATCTTGTAAGTAGCTCGTCCTAGTGGGTCGCAAGTCGACCCACCTTATGGATATTGAGGTTGGTCGCAGTTTGTCATCCAATAGGAATGAAAGCCATCACAGGGATGGTGGCCTGCTGGGGTCAGCAGACCACCATGTCTGTGATTGCTTTAAAATAAAGCAATATCGTTTTTAGGTCGAGCATCAGCGCGCATGCGCTGTCTGCAAGACCTATTGTCATCAACAAAACCACTTTATTTCAGCCTGCCACTTACCATTGGCTCCCTCCTCCTCCGTTGCTCTTCTTTGCTGTATCCTAAGTCGCTCTCGCAGCTGATACCGCCCTTCCGGTCAAGGCTAAGGAGCACCGTCCAACCACGGTCTCCTTACCCTTACTTTGTTTATCTGTTGTTTAGCAAACTTTTTTTTAAAGGGTGCTTGACTGCCTGTAGTTGCTTCTGCCCTCCCACCACCCTCCGACACAAATGCAGCCTTCCCACACAAATGCATGCACTGTACCTGCTGAAAAAAATGTCTGTTCTGGGGTAAATATATTGCTTGAGCTCTTTCTAACACCCGCAAACTCACGTAAACTCGCCTCTTAAACAACAATACAACTTGGTGGCGTGTAGTGTCCGGGAAATGTTTTATGATGACGGTGCAAAATTAACCGCCCTCCCACCACCCTCCGACTCAAATCAGACTCATCAGCCCATACTCGACTCACTGCGGATTCAGTCCATACTGCAAATTCAGTCCTAGACCGTAGGATGCCGGAGCCAGGGAAGGCACCAGAGGAGCCCTTCACTATTCCATGGGGATCCTGTCCATCTCTGCAGGTAGGACTCATACTGGCACACACACACACGTTATGTTTGGTGCGTTTATATAGCGCTAACATCCGATTGATTCAGGCAAGCGCTTTGTGAATAGAGAGTCCTGGGCTCTGCTGAAAAAAAAATTCTGCTCTGGGGTAAATTTGGACTCTGTGTTTTGCTCAGTCGCCTAGCAGAACGTTTTTGCTGGAGCAGAGAGAGGGGTCAAAGCTGCCTCCAGACATTTCCGAAATGTGAAAGTGATGAAACATCCCACCACGGGCTAATCTGACAGAGGGGAAGTTTTTCAATTCCTTTTTGTTCTGTTTTACGTTTTTTTTTTTTTAGACAGTAGGATTATTGTATGGATCGTAAACTGTAATCTCTTTTTCACGAGCGTGATTTATGTATTTTAAAATCAACATAGAGGTTTGAATCCACAGGCTGGCATGTATTTAGGAGCGCCGTGTTTTTCAACATGAAATACAATTGCAAATCTTAACCGTGGAGACGTCCGGAGACTAAACTAAGTGAAAATGTCTTCTTGACACGAAATTGCTGGGAGCATTTAATATGGGGAGAGAATGAAAGCGAGGTAGATTTCTAGAAACAATGCCCACAAAAGCTAATTTCAGAAACAGGAAAATATGTTAGTAACAGAAAAAAACGTAAGTACACCATGCCTTGTTCAAGTTTACGACATTTGAAGTATGTGCACAGTGATTTAGGGGCAGATTTACAAGCCCCTTGCGCCACTTTTGCGTCACTTTTAACATGGGAAAAGTGACGCAAAAGTGGCGCAAGGGGCTTGTAAATCTGCCCCTAAGAGTGTAGTGGTTGGAGCTGAAAGTTGCAAAATGTTGACTTTAGAACACTAATGTGTATTTTCTAGAGCACGGTATCGGTTATCTCACTTTACATGTGAATTCAGTGGAAACAGCAACATCATACGGGTTTATGAAAAGTTTAAGTTTTTAAACAATCCTTTCTTTAAATAATCCGAAGAAATCACAGACAAATAAGAAGAAATTCACCCACTGGAAGGTGCAACAGAAAATAATTATTTCCTTGCAGGAGAGGTGTGTAGCTCACCTTTCATAGAAAAGATGTAATTCCAAGGGGAAAGTATTTTCCCCATAGAGAAACTCCTTTCCCTACCACCACTAATTCTGGGGAATCCCCTGCCTATTAACTCAAAACCCATCCTCTCTGTTCCAATCCAGGCCAAAAGCTTACAGACATGAAGACTGTCTGATACAGACACGTTTCTGAATTTCATTCCAGCTGTCCTTACTTTAATACTTTTTGGAGTATCATTGGTCATGCATAGTGTAATTACCAGAACCTTTGATTACCTAAGTGTGTATAATCTCTCTAAGTCTCTGATAAATTTGGTTGGTAATGGTTTATAATAAAAGCAGTTTTAGTGCAGTCATGTTCAGCTGCCTGCCCACAGTGCCCTGTGTGTTGCTGACGTTCACACACAGTCTAGTCTTTCTGCGGTGTACACAGTACTTTTCAGGAGCCCTTAGCTGCGCAACATAGTTCAAGTTGCACTTACTAACTCATTTTGGGGTGCGATGCTGACTGTCGGGTGACTCTAGTTAGTGGTGACAGAGATAGTGTCACTCATATGTCACTCAGTCTGAAATGTCACTCACAGTTACACTGAAATTAGGAAAATGTCACACATAAGCAATCTGAAACCTTGGAAGCTATGTGAATATATTGTTTGAGCTGTTTCCAACACCGCAAACTCGCCACTTAAACAACAACACAACTTGGTAGCGTGTAGTGTCGGGGAAATGTTTTTGAAGATGACGCTGCAAAATGAAACTAATCTACACCAAATTTTGCATGAGGAGTAATGAAGCAGAAAACGCTTGGGTTTAAATCAAGTTGCACGCTTTAAATAAATAAACGTTCATACATTGATTGTATAAAGAACGTAATAGGTTCCACAGTGTCATCGTTAGAAGAAAATTTTATACCGTCTTAAAATCTGTGTCAAGCTGCTCCCAGTTCCTTCCATCATCTCACAGCTTTCCCTCTTCTCCGATTCTCTCTGTTCTTTTCCGTCAGTTCTACTCCCACTGCATTTTATTTTTAGCGGCACCTTGCGATGCACTTCCCTTAAACCACTGGTCGGTGGACCGAGCATGCGTTAGCTTCAGGCCAAGGACCTGCTTCAAACACTAGAATCTGTGCCTCAGTGATATAAATTGAGTTGAAGTTAATGAATGAGTCAGTGCAGCAGTTGGTTTCGCAGTCAATGAACCCATGTCCCCTCCTTTGCTCAGTTTATTGTGGAAATAATGCTTCAATATAGTGAATGCGGCGAAAACCAAATGGAGTGAAACTGGTTAGACAGCTTCTCATGGCAGCAAGGCCGAAAAGCTAGTAATCAGGTGGCATGAGCGCCACCCACCCGCAATGTTGTAGAAACTGGATTGTGGTTAGATATCCGTGGCCCTGGCTAGACTCGGCGATCTGAATGGAGCGACGTAGATGAGCGCACTGGGATGATTCAGCGCCAAGGTATCTGATAGATCAGAGAGGTGGCAAGTTATTGCAGCCCTCAGTGTCACCAAGCACTGTTTCATAGCCTCAACAAGCTTTCTCTATTTTTCAGAGAACGGATCTCACCCCGGTGGTCAGAGCTGTAATGAAGCAAGTTGATGATATCGCTTTGGCTGTCTGAACAGCACACAAGTGATTTGCAAATGACTGTAGACATTAAACAGACAACAGCAAGGCAGAGAGCTGTTTTTTGTGTGCAGTGGCTACTGTCATCCCACCCCTAGAGCATTATCCACCACTACTCTCTAGAGTTACAGTGCACTATACTCTGCCCGTAGGCACAGCCCCATTTCTATTTTCTAACATTACATAGAATGCCCACCTTCCTTCTACCCCAGGTACAAGGAGTCCTGCCCTCAAACCTTCACCACAGTGTCCAGCATTTTCCTAGCCTAGGAGTAAAAATGGGCCGCTGCTAGTCCTACTACAGATTTAGTAGCTTTCTTCTTTGGCCAGCTAGTGCCTAGTGTGTTGTCCTTCCTGAGGCAGACTGTTGCTGTCCTCTTACAACAGGTGAAGTTCCCGACATCCTCCTACCTCAGGAAGAGGTCTGAGTGCTGGTCCTCAACTAGTTAAAGTGCCCAACGTTCGCTTACAATGGAAGGAATGGCGCACATCTTGGTACTTCTTCTGGCAAGATATCCCTAACTATCCCCTCATATCAGGTAGAGCACAAAACATCTTTAAATGAAAGGTGCAATGACCTCGTACATCCTTCTGCCAATACAGTAATCTGGAGACTTCCCCTCACCGTGTCTCAACTATCAGCAATAGATTGTAAACTCAAACAACTGAAAAGATGGGTATTTAAACATCTACAGAACCAACAAATTTGTACCAAAACATCCCTCAGCACCACCTCAGTATCACTCAGCACCACATCCGCACAAGCGAACCACCACCTCAGTAACACTAAAGCACCACTCAGCACCAGTGCAGCACCACTGCACTACAAAAATCCATTACACTTAATACCATTTAATTACTATCCACATAATTCTACAACATACCATTCCACATATTTCCACTACACAACTCCAAGCCACACAATCCCACAACAAACAATTCCAATGCAACCCATTTCTCCCTCACACTTCCACCAACTCTGTCATCTCTCCACAACACACCCACTGCCCCTCCCATCTCTCCCTCACACTCCCACTACCCATTTTCATCTTGCAATCCCTCTGCCCCCGTTCATCCCTCCCTCACACTCCCTATCTCCTCTCTATAATACCTGCTCACGCATGCTACCTTCCGGTACCTCCTCGCGCTGTGCACTAGTCCACCTCTTGCCTCCCCCTCCAGGGGGACGCCACACCCCTATTTCTCTCTCTCTGTTTCTCATACCATCCCTCTCTCTCACGCACTCTTCCTGCCTCTCTCAGGTCTTTCCGCACAATATCTTTCCCATACCTTTTCAAGGTTTCAGTCCCTCAAACCCATGCTCTCCTCCTCTTCTACGGGTGTCTTCTGCATACACAATCTCTGTCTCTTTATATGCCAGTACCCTGCTGTCTTTCACTCTCTCTCACACACTCTTTCTACTCCTGTCTGGAGTTCATTCACTACTTTGTGCGCAAACTACCTATCCCTCTCTATCTTCCTTTCTATCTATTTTCTATAGTTCTCACCCCTATCTATTCACCATGCCACATAATTCCACTACACAAATACACTATACACCACACAATACCACCCCACACAATTCCACAAATAACAATTCCAATCCAAACCACATAATTCCACTCCAAAGCATATACATCCACAAGACTCCAAACACAAACACAATGCTGAAAGACATTACCATTCACAATGCCAATAGCTCTAACTCTCACAAATGCGAGACCTATTGCATTGCAAATGCTTGTTTTAAATGCAGCCTGTTGTCCCAAAAGGAAAACAACATGCATTTAAAAAAGAAAATGAAGCTTTTTACTATTATTTTTTTAAGAGTAGGCAGTGACCTGTGGGACCACTGCTTGCTCTTCAAAAATATTTTAACATTTCCAAAGGGGAAGGGACCCAATGGGGACCCCTTCCCATTTGCGAATGGTACCACCGCCTTTGAGGTGTTGGCAAAAAATGAATGTTTTGCGACTATAATTCTGTTGCTAAACATAAATACATACCTCTACAATTCGGTATTTAGAAGGGGTGCCCTAAACACGCCCCTTCCAAATTTTGAATTGCTAAGCCAATTTGCGATTCAGTATTGTCTTACTGAATTGCAATTTGGTATATGTACATTAAAAATTGCATTTTTGCAGTCGCAAACTTTAGCAATTGCAAAAAGGTTATGCACCTATGCTCCCTAGTCTTTTGCAACATGTTATGCTCACCACATTGTGCACCTTTTGTAAGTTGACACTAAAATTTCTGTTAATTTATATCATGTCTCTACAACTGTTTTATAAACAAGATGAAGAGGATAGAGAAAATATTACACCGCTCTCACTAAATATATGGTCCTACCACTTAATTCTGTAAGGCTACTCTGCAAACAGATTTTTCCAGAAAACACTCATATGGTTTGCAAATTTAGAGACCCTCCTTGCAGAGGTCTATTGAGGGGTGGACCTGGTATAGATTACCACAATCTGAGTTTTAAATCCATATGCTACAAAGTCAATCCGTTGATTGTTGTAATGAAGTTGTGTATCACAATTTCCTTCTATAGTCGCTAATGCTGACAAGGTGAGAAGTTGTGACTTTGTGGATGCAGTCGACATCCTTTGTACACTGAAAACTGATTTTGTCAAACTGGAGTCTCTCTTCTTGAGATTTGGATTTCTTTAATCAACTGCAATTATTCTCATTTTGCTATAGAGATCTCCGGATTTATACTAGCAACTCTATTTATTCTTCGTTCTTTATCATTGTTCAACCACGCTATATTTAAATTTGTGATGCTCTATTCATAGACAGAAGAGCTGTTGGTCTATGTGAGAACCTGCTGACCCTACAAGCATTCTAGCCAATGTGTTTTGCTCTCTTGAGCTTTTCGGGGTCTCAGAGCTTTGCTGATACATTGTTAATTAGGTATAGATTTTTAGGGGGTGGGCAGAATGTTTCGTTCTGCCCGTGGAATTGGCAGAATTTTAGTCACTCCGCGTTACTCTTTAACACGGAGTTCTGCCCAAATTCTGCCAATCACTGCATGGCAGAATTTTTATCTTGTGATGCTGCAGAAAATGTGAGCTCGCAAGAAAGATTTGGCGTCCCCTAGCCCGATTTTCTAGCACAGGCAGACATGGCCAGAGGCTGCCACTCAAATACATTTTTACTCCAGTGGCAGCAAAATCAACTCAAATGGCCCGCGCTCTTGTGCAACGCATGGGGCCATTCGTGCTGATTTTCAGAGCTGCTCACACTACTAGCGCTAAATTGCAGCACGAGCAGCATATTTTCTGCCCATTGGCAGAACTCTGCGGAATCTTCCGGAGTTTTCATATAACTTTGCGGAATTCCACAGAGTGAAATTCAGCAAGTTCTGCCCACCCCTACAGAATTTGTTAATTTCCATAAAGGGAAATTTAAGAAAAGACTCAATCCCACCAAAAGCCTCAAATGTATTTAAGGTGAGAGGTTGCCCAGACTTGCGTTACTGTTCCCCTTATTCCATCTTGTCAGTATATTGGGACTGCATTGTACATTGGGGTATGTGAAAGTATCAATTTACTGGCAAAGTATTCCGCCTTCCCCAAACTTAACTTCTGGGGCTAAATTTCCTACAAATACTCTTTTGTGCAAAAATTCCCCTGCAAAACTTTATTTCTGCAGGTTTTTCTTCCACAAAACCTTCACAACTTTTTTTGCACCTGCGTTTTTCCTGATATCGCCAACTTCTAAGGTTTGGGATGTTTATGAAACTATTTGAGAGGTTGGTGAAATCCAACTTTGAACACCCCTAGATTTTTGTAACGCTGACATTTCCTTCATTAGTTTCTCAAGGTGACATGTTTTTCTGGTTGTGTGAGCATTGAATAACTTATTGGTCGAGGAGGGTGCTATATCTTTCCAGATATTCCAAAGAAAAACTAAAGTATATATGTATGTGGTTGTGATATGTATACAGTGCCAATGCAGCCAAAAAGGCAGTGAAGTGGTGTACAGCATAATGGGCAAAGGCAGAGTAAACGAGTGATTGGAGGAGTAGCCAGGGTCTGCCAGTTGAGATGGACTGTTACTTCGTCATGTTGTAGTGTTTTTTAAAGAGGTGTGTCTTCAGCTAGTTCCAAAATTAGAGCAGAGTTGGGGGAAGTCTTGGAGGCTACAGGGCTGCCAGTCCAGGTCCTTAGTGCACACATGGAGAAGACCTGTTTCCTTGTATTTAATGTTTGCAACTTCTTTGTCACGAGTCTTAGGGTGTCCTGGTTGAGACTGTTGAGAGCTACAAGAAGCAGTGAGCTTGTCAGCCAAATAGGTTGCGGGGGGTGTTCATGATGGCTTTGTAGTGGTCTTCTAATTTTGAATTGTTAAATTTGCCTCGATAGAGAAGTTTATCCTTTCACTAAAGCAAATTGCTTCCTTACTTTTTGTAGACTAGATCCAAATCTTATTATCATAAAATGACATGTAATTAGTGACCTATTCGATGACCATCAGTAACAGTTTTTAGACCATATTTGTTAAAAAATCTGGAATTTATGTGACATCGGGTGTCGCCGGGTAAAACCACAGACTGTGATGTCTGGGTGCTCTTCATCAGATAGTCCTCTAGCAGTGGAAGTTATATGAATAATGAGGATCCTGAATTATTCTCTGAACCGTCTTGAGGGTAGCAGTTGTAGTGTTTTCTAAATGATGGATAATGTTGTCATTATTTTGCTTTGGTCACCGCGCCAGGTCTCCCACCTGGTCAGCTGTTATCCTTCGATTTGAGAAATGCGCTTACGGTGACGGCAGTTGAGCCTCAATGTGTTTTTGAGTGTGAAAGTTGGGTTTTTGCCTTTTATTAACCCGCTGAAAATGATCTCCAGCTCTTGAAATGCAGCTGACTTTGGACTGCAACAAATAAAGCAGGCCAGGTACGAATGAACTGCTGTGCTGCACTGCTTTTATACCGCTCTGAGCTGATTGAGAAGCATTTTGTTGTTATGTAATACTTGCGTAGCAGACAATATGTCAATTTAGGGTATCTCAGCACCTTTTGGTATTCCTTTTTGAGAGGCAACATTGTTAGCCTTATTGTGAAAACAAGGGCTGTTCCAAGTCCATAAACTCTTTCCTATTTTTCCAGAGTTCTTTCATGGAGAGCTGAGACATCCTGTCCGCTAAATGGTGGTGTTAGTGTGCACTGAAATCAAAATAATCTCTGACTTTGAGTTTTATTCCTAGTGGTGTAAGTGCAAAGTCTGTGTAAGATATGACTTGCCAGAAGCTCAGCATCATGGGACGCACACTATTCAGTGCATTGTCCTACTAGTAATAATGCCCCAGTGCAGTGTTAGGTGCTGTCCGGCTGCCCCACATCCAGCTTCGACTTGGACAACACTGACGCTCAACAGTAACTACTATAGGCCAGTGGTTCCCAACCTGTGGTCTGGGGACCCATGGGGGTCCGTGAAGCCTCCTTAGGGGGTCCGCGACTACTTAGAAAATGTAATATTATTAACAGATTAATAAAGTATGTATAAATAAAGAATCTAAATGTTCAATTGAACATTTTTTAATGTACTGTAAATCGGAGGTAATTTGATATTGGAGACTAAAAATGTAATTGGTATCTACAGATTGATTTGTGGGAGCAGTGCAAGTGCATTAAACAGAATAAAGTATGGATAATAAGTGGCCTCAAATGAATTTAGAAAACCTCCAACATTTATTTAAAATTTTAAATTTTGATTTTTTAAAAATGTTTATATGAGTTTCCGAATTAAATAAAATGTGCCATAATTTGTGTATTTGAATGGTTTCTTCTGTATTTTTTGTGCATTGTTTTGCGGTTCTAATCATCGACAATGCTTAGGCTGGAGCCCTCGGCTTGCAGTCATGACTCAGAGGGGGGGGGTGCCTGGATTCCAATAATAATTCGGTAGGGGTCCCGGGGTTCCAGTCATGATTAATTGGGGGTCCCCAAAAGCCAAAAGTTTGAGAACTGCTGCTATAGGCTATTCCACCACTGACGTCTATGGAAATAATGGCTCCCTTCCTGGTTTGTCTTCACAAATCCCTGACATTCTAATCAGCTCTGAGACACCCCATGCTAATTGATAAAGCAATGAATATGCTAATCCAGACCCTCCTGGTATCTTGTTTCCCGGCTGTTTACCAAGGAGCTTTTCTCTTGCTGCTTGCACAAAAACAGATGATGTAAGAGTCATGTGTGACCTTTAATCCCCATGCATGTTCATGGAAGGCAAGGGCAGACATTCAGCAACAAGAAGGTAACAAAATAAGCATCAGGTTTCCATCTAGGGCCGAGGACATCATACAGCCCCTTTTATCTGCAGGTCTTGCCCCGTTGTACTAAAGCAAGTAATGGATCCAGGCCTAATCTGCAGACAGGTTCCATGCGCATCACGTGTCTGCAGACGTCACTGAACTATAGAGACAGGTTTACACGGCTTCATAAAGGTCTGCAGAGAGGTTACACATGCATCTCATTCAATACTCCCACATCACAGCACTTCACAGACAGATGTATACTGTACCTGAACTGCCCATACCTCACGCCACCACAAAGACAGGCTGTTCATTATAAAGCATGTCCAGTTCTCAGGCCTATTATGCTCTACTGACTGATTACATATGCAACCTATTCCACCCTCGGATCTCACAGCTCTATACAGACAGGGTACACATTATACTGCGCCTTTTAGCGCCAACCTTCGCTCCATTTATTAGATGGGTAAAACATTATAATGCGCGTGCTATTCTCCGACTTCCTAAAGCTTTAAAGATAGGTCCCACATTTCTCCCTTTCTGTCCGCAGACAGTAGGACTCGCAGCACTAAAGGCAGGCTGCAGCTTACACAGCACATTTCACCCTCAGGCCTCACAGCAAACACAGGCTCAGCAGCTTCTGTCGTCTGAGCACACACTGCCCTGCAGGCGGGTTACACATTAACAGCAGGTTCCCTGCTAGACCTCCCAACACAGCAGGCAGGTAGGACATCAAGAGGGGCCCTCTTTCCTCCGACTCTGCAGAACTACATAGGAAAGTGACTACACTGCAACTTCCATCAGACGTCACAGCACGACATCATGCATCACCTTCTACCTTGATAATTCATGGCGCTTTAAAAACGGGTAACATATTGTACAAAACACCTGTCAGACCTTAACGTGCGTCACACGGGCCACTGGAACTGTGTGAAGTTTTCACTTTGCAGCTAGTTCCATTCGCCCAAGGTAAAGCTTTTCTTCACCTGGCTAGCAAGGTCCTACGGCTGGACGTCCTGCTGAGCAGGTGGTGATATTAGAATCAATCCAGGCCATTGGCGATCACTCTGGGACTCCTTGCAGTTCATCTCTCTGGTGCCAGTCATGCCACCGCAGAGAGACGCCAGCCATATGCAACTCAATCTCCACCCTCCTCGAAGAGCTAGGGTCCAGTCCGATCTGCCAGGCAAGGTGCCCTCAGAATATACAGCACTTCCTATCTTCCGAGTCCTCTCGCTGTTCAGTCAGCGTAAACACAAACCCCACTTTCAGACCTTACATCCAGAGTGTACAGACAGGTTACACATTAGAGAGCGCCGTCTGTCCAGAGACCTCGCCGCCCTTAAGAAACGGTACGGCACTTCCTGTCAGACATAGCAGCACTTGACAGTCAGGCTAAGCTCACACAACCTCTGCTCTTCAGACGTCACACTGCTTTACAAACAGGTTCGACCAAAACAGCATGATCTGTCCTCAGTATGTACAGAACATTTCAGGCTGGTTCCACACAACGACGTCCTGTCCTCTGACGTCACTTTGTCATGGCGGGTTTCACAGCGTGCACCATCTGTCATCAGAGCTCGCAGCACTGAACAGATTGCGCATTAAGGAACCCGTTCTCACGGGTCGGGTATGAGAGAGGAAGACAGGCCCAAGATCAGTGGCTGTCTTGAGGGGAAATGTGGGTCTGCGCTCGGAATCACTTCCTTTCAACCAGGGTCGCTACCCCTGCCCTTTACATAGATGAAGAATGCATTCATGAGGATCCTGGGGGCCCTGGGAGGGAAAGGGGTCTGGAAACCAAGTCTGCAGTCAGGCAGTCCAAAACAAACAGAATTCTGTGTTTGGAACTTGGTACTTTTCTGAGCCTGCAAACAGATGACAAACGTGTGAGTTTTCTATAACCAAGGGAAGTGAAAATATGATGTTAATTTAGAGTCCCTTCTAGAAGAAACAGAGACCCCGAAATATCTACAAGGTAACATACCTGGTAGATCCATTCTGGCTGGATTTCTATGCTACACTTATGCTTGTAATTAATAGGTTAGTTGCTATGGTAGTTTCTCAATATCTGAAAGTTACCTTAGCTGGTAGCTTCAGAGTGGCTGTATTTCTATGCTACCCTTATGCTCTACCCTTATGCTTGTTATTAATAGGTTAGTTGCTACTGTAGTTTCTCAATATCTGCAAGTTACCATAGCTGGTAGCTTCAGAGTGGCTGTATTTCTATGCTACCCTTATGCTTGGAATTGATGGGTTAGTTACTACTGTAGATACTCAATATCTGTAAGTTACCAAAGCTGGTAGCTCCAGACTGGCTGTGTTTCTATGCTTCCCATATGCTTGGAATTGGTGGGTTAGTTGCTACTGTAGACTCTCAATATCTGCATAGCAGTGCCTGAAAATAAAAGGACATTTGTGCCTCCACTCCCTTAGTGCCAGAAGGAGGAGGAAAGTTGTGTCTCTGGTTTCTGTATGGCACTACACCTGTGCAACAAGTAAGTTGTGTGTCTGATCTCGGTGAAGCGCGGCTCCTATAAATGGTTTGCATCATGCCTGATAGGAAGAGGCAATGTGAATTCTCGGCATTAATATTACATAGGCCATGTCATGGATTCAACAACATCAAGGCAAAGTGTGCATAGCAGGTCATTTCACACACATGTGATGTGTTAGCCCCCAGTGCACGCAGACACTCTACACAGAGCGAATGCTCGCACCTGCATGTCCACCATTGGCTGCTTAAAGCTTGGGGTGAGAGGAAGAGGGCAATAATATGTTGAAACTTCAACACCACCTATAGGGAGCCTCCCAGCCAAAATTCTACAAACTGTCAGAGTCGCTCATTACATTGAGGGACAGATTGTGAATGCCCTGAACATTGCGATCCATGCGTAAACCCATGCTTGCATAGAGATTGCAATTATAGGTGGTGCAATGTTTATCGCACTCAGTAATTACCGGGTGCACTAAAGTCTGCTGCCCCCAACTTCGTGTTGAATTTTGACAAGTCAGACCTGCCAGAATTTCACAGGTGAAAAATGCTTGGAAAATTCTGCAATGTGTAGGTTTTGGTGCTGTCAGAAACAAAACCGGCATGCTATGCCCCTTTTTAGGGGGAACATTCAGAACAGTTGATCATCATTTCACCCAATGAAGCCCAAACACCTCAGTGTCTGATGTCATCAGTAGTGTTTTTGCACAAAGCACCATCTATATTTGACTTGTAGACCCACAATCATTGACATTATGTGATCTCTAGGCCATGTTGCTTCCTTTCTGATGTCTACTCCTAGCACCGGCATCTGTTTCATGAGAATCACTAGGTTGTTTTTTAATTATTTCGACTTTTGCACGTACCTTTTTATCGCATGAAATGCCTTACATGGGGCTTTTTATCTGTTTTAACACGATATTAACTGCATGTTTTTCCAATTGCTCACTTTTAAACTGTGGTTGTATATATATATATATATGTATATATATATATATATATATGTTTATTTCGGGCACAGCCCATAAAACACATCATATCAATACAACAGGAGTAATCTTAAAAACAGGATCACGTAAGAGAATTAAAAGAATAAAAACGTCATTGTACAAGTACCCAATTATAGAACACAGTAAAGACCATAGTTGTTGTTAAAAACATGAAGGGGGACTAGGCCTAAAAAGATACATGTAATCAAGGAACAAAAAAGGTCAGATTAAAAATAAAAAAATCATATATTTACACTGAGGGGGATATATGTAATACAGTATCAATACTGGTATTTGTCAAGGTCTTTCATGGAGTAGTGTTAGAAATGACCTTACTCCTTAAAGCCCAAGCGATGTACAGATATTGGGAAACCGCAAAAGCTAAAAGTTCTCTCGTATCGCTCTTGAAAAGTCTCTCGGCTTCCCAATAATGCCTAATGCCCATACTCTTGCATACTGCCAACAACCATTTTTTCCGGGGTGTTCTGTAATAAGGGCAAATTAACATAAAATGGGATTCTGTTTCCACTATGTTTGGGCAGTTAGGGCAAAAATTTGACTTAGAAGGTACATTTGTCCATTTAGTAGTCTGTGACCTTAGGGGCAAAATCCCACATCTGTATTGGACATACAAGTTTTTTAGTTGTTGCGGGTGCATCCTGTTCATATAGGGTTCTAACCGTGGTAGGCTTTTATAAATAAGGAACTTTCCAGTGACGGTGTTTGATTCAAACGCTTCCCACGTTTGATGTATAACTGCCTCCCAATAACACTGTTTGACTTTTGCCGTATCCCCTTTTACGATTGAGTCTGGTGCCGTCCATAAATTACTCATGCCAATTCTGCATGTTAATTCTTGTATATGTTTAAGCCAGGGTGTTTTTACTTTACTGTCAAGGGCTAGTAGGTCTTTCACGCACTCTCTATAAGATAGCAGTTCTTGTGTAGACCATAATCTAACCCAATACAGCAATGGTTTTAGGATGGCTATTAAATGAATAGGATTAAGGGCCAGATCTAAGCGTATTGGTGTTACAGGGGTACTTTGGGGAAGTTTAAAAAGTGTTTTTAAAAACCTGTTTTCCGTCTTGGCTAGCCTATCTGCATCTGCATACCCCCAAATCTCAGCTCCATATAAAGCTGACGCAACAGCTATGGCTTTGTACACAACCATGACAGGAGCAACCGGTCCTCCAGAAGTGGCCTTGTAACGTCTGGCTATGGCGAAAGCTTTCTGATGTAACGTGATTTTACTTTTTTCCATCTGTGGGGCCCATGTTTGAGTGTTACTTAACCTAACCCCAAGATAGTCAAAATGTTCGACTATCTCTAGGGGGAGGCCCTCAACAGTCACTATACCTCTGCACTTCATGTGTGGATTCATTAACATAACTTTAGATTTTGAGGGGTTCAGTTCTAGCCCTTTTTCCCCACAAAAAGTGACGAAGGCATTCAATTGAGATTGAAGGCCCATAGGTGTGCGGGAGATCAGCAGAGTATCGTCTGCGAACATTAATATAGGAGTTGGTATACCCGCCACTCTCGGGGCATCATGTTTAGATAGCTTCAACCTCTCTGCAGCGCCATTTATAAATAGGCTAAATAATGTTGGGGAAGGACGCATCCCTGTCTGACCCCTTTCCTGATAACTATATTCTCAGTTAAGTCCCCACTTATGTGCCACCTCACCTTTGCATATGTGTTCTCATGTAAGAGCCTGAGTATCCTTAGTAAATCTGACGGTATACCGTAGTCTTCCAATACCACCCGCAGTGTGTTTCTAGGGACCAGGTCGAATGCCGCTCTTAGATCAATAAAAGCGACATACAGATGATCACGCAACAAAGTGATATATTTCCAGGTTATCACTTTGAAGCGGAGGACCTGGTCCAGGGTGCTGATTTTCGATCTAAAACCTGCTTGGCAGTCTTCCAAGATATTATTATGCTGCATCCACTCATTGAGTCTAAAAAGGAACTGTGGTTGTACATTGTAATGTATTTATGTTTTGTACATCTGTTTTGTCTTGTTGTTTGCTGTACTTTCATGGTCTTAAAAACCGAATAAAGTATTATGACTGACTGCTAATTATCACATTCAACCAGGGTAAGTCCCAATCAGGCTGTGGTACAGGTATCGAGTCGCCAATGCGGATCTGTCTCAAAACGGTGTTGTTTTTCTCCTTGACTGTTTGACTTCCAGGGTGTGAATCAGGAAAAAAACTCACATTTTGACCTATAGAATGGTTGTTGCATTTATATCGCTCTTCAGACATGAAACATACATGATTGCTTTTGTGCTCTTTTGTGTTAATTGGTGGAGTTTAAAACTTAGGCTTAGCCCTCATGCCACAAGTGTTACCAGAGGTGAAGTGTCCTCTGGGAAATTTGGGAGATTACCTGTAGGACAATGCCTCTTTAAGGTAGGTAATGTGGGTCACAGCCAGCCACGTCAGATGCGGCTTAACCGGAATTATCAGGAGCGCTTGACATGTGGATTAGTGTACCTCAATAACACCGGCCTTTCGAAAGCACCAACCTGCCTGGAAATCTTCCATTTTCTTTATATACAGATCCATCCCATTCTGAAATCAGAAAGTGTAAAGTAGCATAACTCTCATAAATGCTAGCATATGTTTCTGCATTATTTGAAAATCTAAAATCTCAACCTGATTAGCAAGAAATCAATAAAGTAAAAATACCAACAAAAAAAAACATAAGCATGAATAGTGGTGTATGAGGAAGGGGTGGATCGTTAGTGATGTGCAAAAGTATGTGGGAGTGCCAAACCTAAAAACAAATTGTGGGGGCAGCTTCTTGCTAATGGGGTTGAGTTGACGGGTGTCTTGCCAATATGTTCTCTGTTTTCACATAAATCCTGCGATTTGTCTTCTTCCAGTGAGTACATGACTGAACTCCTGGTTTTTCCAATGTTTGTTTTTAGGCCCAGGGTGGACACTTGCGAGTGTGCTTGTTCACATCCCACGCAGTCTACTGGATGGAAGAGCCGGAGCATCTGGCGTTATTTTTGCTGCGCGCTCTGTTATGAAGACCAGCTTGTGGCTTAGCAGAATAATGATCCGTCCCTAATATCACTAATGAGCCTCTGGGGCCATCTGCCATGCCAGCATCAGTTCTTCATGCACGGAGCCCAAACATTCTTCAAGATGGAGCCTGCCCTGGCCAAGGGGGTTCTTCCTGCATCCAGTGGTCCAAGTGGGGGGAAAAAAGTAGGGGAACTGTGGGGGAGAATCAGAGGGCGGGAATAACCCGTGGATTGGGTCAGTGGGCGGAGTCAGAGGTGTGGCAGAAAGAGCAAAATATCCCAATTTTTAGTATTTGTTTCCCATTTCACTAACCGGTTACAGCTTATTACGTTATTTAATTTAACCAATGGATACACATGTTTATTTAAGGTTTAATATGAGTTATTGACTTTAAAATACATTCACAAAGTGGGATACGTTTCCAATCCCAGAATGTCCAAAATATCCTTAAAAGTGGAATCGCCAGCCATTTGTCTCCCAGCCATGGAGTTTCTGTCATCAGCACTTCTCCTCCCTTTTTCCACAAGAGCAGTTCAAACATGAATGGCAAAATATCCTAGTTTGCAAATGTTTTCCACATAATTATGGCTCTGCCATATTTGCCACATAATACATCATCTGCTGCATAATCTGACGATTTTAACTAGTAAATTGTTTATAGCTCAAACGGATCAAATGTTCCTAAAAAATGTGACTTGTGCTGCTGTGAAGTGGAGGGCCCTTTGCAAAGGTTGACTGGTCACCTTTCTCACTGCTGCAGTTGTATGTTCTACTGGTACTAATAAGGAAAAATCTTTGCAAATACTGTTAGCATGTGTAAAAATGTCAAAATAATAAAGTATCAGAAAATTTACAGCACCACTAATACCAGTGTAGGGTGTCAGAGCACTTTACATCACACATATTACACAGAAACAATCAATCATACGTGTGTAAATCACTGTATAGGAAATGTTACATAAGACAAAGGACTACAAGGTGTAGGAGTCACATGACAACCATACTAGTAGGCAGCATAGTTTAATAGTGATTGGTCTGGAGAAACACAAACTCAGAATTTAAAACGTAATACCATGGTTGGTGGTTTTCTTTAATAATCAGAATTGATTTCTACCTAAATGAACTCTTTTTCTGCAACATTAGGATAATCAAAGACTGGGGAAAAAACCATAACGCTTTAATTTATACCTTGCAGTTTGCATGCAGCTCTTACATGACAGTTAAGAGCTCACTGTTCTATGTTAGGATTTTAACTTATTAACTGCAAGTAACAATAGGGTCTCTCTGACAAAAGCAGTAACCCACTGACCTATTTACATTATGTGCACTTTGTGATCTGCATGGTACATGCTCTTAGCAGCAGGCACATTAACCCTCTGCGCTTCCTTTCCATGAGTCAAAACGTCCACTAGACAAAACACCATCTCTCTCTACTAAGAACATTAATCACTGGAGTTATCATGACATTTTTATTGTTGCAGAAAATTGTTGGAGGCCAGGAAGGAGGCAGCAAGTGCTTTTAAAAGCATATTATACTTGCAAAGACGACGCCCCACCAGAGGTCAGCGCCAGCGGCGGTCCATGCAGGTAACAGCGGTGGGGCCAGGTAACAGGGGATTTCGAGGGACGATGCAGAGGGAAAATTAATTATTTACTTAATTTTCCCTCTGCATCGTTCCTCGAAACCCCCCTTTACCGGGCCCCTCTGCCCCACCGCTGTTACCTGCACGAACCACGGCTGGTCAGCGCCTGGTGCGGTCGCACTGCACTAGAGCCACCCTGCTCAAGGGTCCTGTGACCTCAGTGACAGAGTCACTGTCACTCTATAGTGTGCTGCTTCATAGGCCTGCCTGCAAGACTGGAGGTGAACTTCAGAATGAATTGTGGCGGACAGGCCTTCAAGGTTAACCCACACTTGCCACTGCTAGGGTCCACCTGCTGGTGCTAAGACACCAGGGATTTTAAGATCTTGCGGGGCCTTCTAAGGTCTAGCATGGGATGTGCCCCCTCAGGGGGAGTGGTCTGGTCATGAAGGCTGAACCTCGTTCCCCAGTTCCAAATTCCTAAGCTCTGACCATAGTGCCACATCTTCTTCCCCACTGAACACCATACTGCCCCACTGAGAGAAACTTGCACTGCACTGACCCGCTATAAACACCTGGATGTGACTCAATTCAAATTACGCACTAGACAAGAGCAATATGTTGCCTAAATTTTTTTTTACAATATCCTAGAAAAAGCAAACACTCATAGGGAATGCAAGATTAAGTAAAGCATGTGAAATGTAAGCAGGAACAACATGGTTACCTTTTTCTTTTTACACTCATTATTCAGAAATTAGTGAGTGCTTTTGCCTGAAAAGTTAAGGCCATGACTACAGGGCCCAGAAGGGACCCGCTTCAATGCCCATTGCTTATATCCTTACAAAACGCAAGCAGTATGGTTTAAAAAGACCACGTTTGTGAATACAGAGCCGCAGTATGAATTTTGTTTTCCAATTCACCCATCAGGCAGGTATTTCAGTACCTCAGTACCTCCAGGAATGGTGCACTTTCCTACCCAGGGAAAACAATGTTGTTCAAAGAGCGACGAGAAAACAAAAGTAGCGCTTCACTGGCAAACACACGGCGCTAATGTGTTTAGGTGTGAATAAATCAATCTGGCCACCTTGCAACCACTCTGTCTTGCTTTAGTTAGTTATTTTAGTTATTTTTCATATTTTGAATGTTTTATTTCTCTCCATCCCAAGGCTGCACTTAGAAATTGAAAAATGTCAGAAGAAGACAACGTTTCCAGCAAAAGTGTTTCTCTTTTTTGGATCCATTTCACAGGGGAGCAAATAAACGAAAGGAGGAAAGAGAAGTTAATACCTGTTTCTTGAAGTCTCGGTTTTCACTACATGAGGAGAAGCGAGACAGAAAGAGAGGAAAGAGGTGGGGGGGGGGGGCAGCTGCCAGTGGCAAGAGAACTGGACACTGTCCTTGTCTTCTTTGGGCATGAAGGAAAAGACAGAGTCCTTTTCCTTCTCTGCCCGTTCCGCCCGTCCCCAAAAGCCGAGCCTCAACTATCTGCCTTGGCGATTTCTGCCGTCCGGGAGGCATGTATAAAATAAGAAAGTAGGGGAACGGACTCTATGAAATTAAAGAAGTGGGGGCACGCCGTGCCCTGCCGATCCCGCCCACTTCGACCACTGCCTGCATCTGATCCTGTGTTGACCTCTAGGTGGTGAAACAGAGTCGATATGGAGTAGGGCTCTGATGATCTCTGGAGAGCGGGTTTATATTGTCCACCTGCTTGAGTGATCTCGCCCTTCTCTCCAAGGAAGGCATTTATTTTTATTTTTATTTTTTAGGCGCACAAATCATCCGAGAGGGGATCTCTAGGAGCCTTGGCAGCAGGAGATATTACACTGTACAATAGTAAGATTATAGGGTGAATAACCAAGCTTTCAAGAGTTTTTTAAAGAGAGTGAGGCACGGATGGACAAGGGCAGCTGGTCCCAGCGATGAGGGGCCAGGAATGAGAAGGGGCGGCTCCCAAGCATTGCTTTGACAGGAAGCTGACCCTGCATATGGAGGTGCTTTGGGATCTCTTCAAATGGCAGAGTAATACATTTTGGAAGATTCTACAGAGAGATTTTCGAGCAGTGTAGGGACGGTGAGTCTGCTCTGCCCGGTTGGGCCGTTCTTGGCAAGACCTATCTTGAAGGCACACCCCTTAGAGATTAGAGCTAGCTCTCGGCTTTACAGGTCTCACAGACTCGCACCTTAGCTCCGTCATCGATCGAGTCTCCTAGGTTTCACGGCTTATCCTCTGTCGGACAAAGCTAGGCCTCGTGCAACACAAAACTCCCATGCTCACATTCCAGACCGCTGAGCTATCCCTCGTGTTACACAGATCTTACCGGGCCGGCTCACACCGTAAACAGCTGAGGTAAAGTACACACACGTGGTCGAACCGTGTTACACACACGCTGATTACATAGCATATGTCTCAAGAATCACACGCTGCAAGGTATAGACAGCAGAGATATATTTTGGGTGCGCAGATTTCACAGTCACATACTTTAAGCAGCAGATCTATTCCATCAGGTTACACGGGTCTCATACTTCAGACGAATTAGAGGCGCATCTTAGACAGCAATGCTGTCCCTCAGGTCACGTTTCTCCGATGCGCTTTAGAAAGCAGAGCCATCTTTCGAGTCACCTGTGTGACACACGTTAGACGGAAGAGCCATCGCCGCCGCGCGACTGCCATGCAGGTATTTAGACAACGGAGGTGCCCCCGAGGCCACGTGTCTGACACCTTAGCTACCAGAAACATTTCTCTAAATCCATGTTATTGATGCCGCCCAGTGACCCCGGTCTTGTGCTCTCCACAGTCCCGCGGCAGCCCGGGCTCCGTGCTTTTTCTTGTCACACAATAGCCCATCTGTGCCTCGCGCGCACAAAGACAAACACATCTGTGAACAGAGAACTTCCACCGTACGCTGCAAGGCCCGGGAGTGGAAGCTACGCAACGGCCGCTGCGCGTGTCAGTGAGCCGCGGGGGCCCTCTGTGAGTGACCGACAGGAGTAACGTCTCTTCGGGAGCCACATACTCACCAGTGGGGCCATGGGTGTAACCAGTGTTTCATGGGCCCTAATACAAGGAAAGCAATAGTCCCCTGTCTAATTCAGAAACAACCAAGGTTCAGTGGGCCCCTTACCGCCTCTGGGCTCCGGTGCCATTGCACCTGCTGCACTAATGGAAACTACGCCCCTGAGTGGGGTTCCTCTCTGAGGGGCTCACTCTGGGGTGGGATCCTTCTTTGAGTCATTTACTCAGCGATAGACTATTTCCTTGAGTGACTGATTGGCGGGGTTCCCCGTGTGTGAGGTGGTCATAGAGCGTGACCTGCGGGTGGGATCCTTTGAAGCTAGGGGGGGGGGTCGTCAGATTGTACATTACTAAGAGGTGGGGGCCCTCGGTGTGTAACACGCGTAGGTACAACCCCTTTCTGTGTTACTTACTTAGGGATGGCATTCCTCTGTGTGTAACTTAGCAAGAGTGGAAGGTTCCTCTGTGACTTACTGAAGGGGAGTTCCTCCGTGAGGGACTGAATAAATGCTGCGGGACTTCAGTGAGGGAGTAACCAGGGCAGTAGTCCAGTCTTTGTGATTTCACCTCTGACCGTGAGAGCATTCGGAGGCCGTTATTCATAGGCGGGGCCATGTATGACTGAAGTAGATAGGTGGGAGACAATGTTGGTGCGAGCTACCCGATGACACGGAGAGGTTGGTGGCCGTCTCTTTTAGAGAACTCTGAGCTACCAAGAGGGTTCCTGTGTGCCACAGTTGACCCCTTTCCTTCCACGGAGATTGCTCCACCCCCCTCCATCGCCCTCTTTGAGAATGTTTTTGGCTGCCACCGGGCACGAACATCCGACAAGTAAGATGTAGGTTCCCAGCCCAACTCGGCCTGACACCTCCTCAGCTGTTCTTACCTGTGAACCACTGGTAGGGCAATCAGTGCCATCCAATTACGGGTTTGTCTACTGTTTTTTTCTACTTCAGCTTTCTCGCTTTTTTTTCTTTTCCCCTAGATTTCTTTTTAAGGTCAACCTTCGGTGATGATTTTGTTTCCCGTTTCGTTCAGTCTCGTTTTCTCTTTTTGTAGTTATGCTTTAACCACTTCTATTATTCTCCCTCGACTTTTCCTCAGGCTAACTTATTTTTTTCTGCATTTCATTGGTCATTCTTGAATTCGACTTCACTTAATCTTATGTCTGGATTTGATTTTCTTTCGTCATGCTTCTCTATTTATTACCTTTCCTTGTGACCCAGAGTCTGTGTATTCCTTTTTTTCGTTGTCTTTCTTTCAATTTTCTTTTCTCTACCTCTATTTATCGTTTGTTCTCATACCTTCCGCATTGCAACTGTTTTGCATCGTGTTTGATTGCTGGTTATTTTCTTCGTTTTCTCTATTTTTTGTAAACTTTCCTTTTCGTTTGGTTTATTCTTTCCTTTTACTCTTTAACCTTTCTTTGCTTGATACTTTTCCTTAAAATGTTGTTCTTTCCTTACTTACTTTTTGCCTCTTCGTTCTATGAATTATCCCCACCCTCTGTTGCATTTTATTACTACGTTGCCACTTTCATCTGTTCTGAACATTGCACCCCAGAACAGGCGCCTAAAGTCGGAATAACATGTACAGACCAAAATACATCGATGCTGTTCAACTATTGAATAGCGAAATGAAGTCTTTCCATCAAAAAAGTTAGAAGAAAGTACATTTTGTGATTTAAAAAATATTTTGAGCAATACATCTCAGACCGAATAGCATGTCTACAATAAACGGCGCAATAGAGAAAAAAGCCACGCCATCTATTTTTGCATGTTTACGTTTTCTCTTTCTCCTTATTATTCACATAATATTTGCATTAATCTTAGCAAAAGCAGCCTTGCACCCGTTTTACGCTTGCTCTGCTTCGATAAATGAGGAAACAAGACACGCGAACAGGTTTAGCTTTGGAGTTGGAGTTCAACATCCAGATTTCAAGACAATTTCGACATTAGCTCAAATATAATTTGTTACAGGAGGTTTAGATATTCCTTGTTACTTGCAGAGGTACCAAAATAAATAAAAGGTTGCAAGAACTAAGAAACACGACGCTCCCTGCATCTCAATACAAAATCATTACACCAAAAGAAGTGTTACCTGAAGACTAACCCTCTGCTTTGCTGAGCGCCTTTGGGCTTCCTACAGATACCCTAAGCTCGCGCTGAGTAGGCTGGCATTCCAGCTGTCAGAACAGCTTTCGGAGGGTTGTACAGCTCCTCGATGAAAGGCCCCTCTGTGTGCTTTATCCGGCGGTGGCTGTGTGGACGTCGCCCAGCACCACTTTCAGCACCTCCGGGCGGCGGTCAGCTCCCTTCTGGTTTCAGCACCCTTCCTCTGTGGACAGCTCAGCGCCTGTCAGCGTCCCGGTCTCAGAGCCGTTCCCTTCCTGCTCCGGAGGTCCCGGCCTTGTTCAGCACCCAGGTCCCCGGACAGCTTCCTCCTCAGGCTCTTAGCAGACAGCACACACTCGTTGGACAGCTGCGTGTCCGTCTGTGCAGCACCGTCAGCTCCAGGACGCTTTTGTGCGGGTGCCTCCCTCTCCAGTCACTTCTGGTCCACTGCTCGCAGGCATGCTCCGCCCCTCTCAGGTTGGTGGGTAGCAACTGGTGGTAGCCAGAAATCCCCCGCACGAGATGGAGAGGGCTAGCTGCCCTTTCAGACTCGTCTGACACCGGACCCCTAGCAGGGCCATCTGTGAAAATCATTAGAAATGAATTAGACTGTGATTTGCCATTCATTTGTTCTCCTAAGTGGCAGCAATAAGAAAGCTAGCCTTTATGGATGTAGCGCTTGATGCCACTGCCGTAAACTTCTTGACTCTTTAAAAGTATCCTATTATGAGCTATTTTGAAACTTAGCTTATTGCATGTATTTATTTTTTAAAAATTTGGAATATTCCAGATCGTGTTTGTGCTGCACAAGCAGGGAATCTGGGTTCTTTACAATCTGGCTTTAGAACAAAATTCTGGGCGGGCTGGCATCCTTGGAGTTAAGGTTGCACACAGATCTTTGCAGCGGCTTCACTGACTCGCCGAGTCACCTTTCCAATTCAGATAGTATGTATGCCGGGTGTCGCCCAAGCACCTCTTGACCATTGTGTAATTGCCTTTATAGAGCGCTTACTACCCCTGACGAGGCTTTGAAGCGGTTTGTGGCATTCTTTGAAACTAAAATGACTGGACCGCAAGCTCCCGAGACAGGGCAATCTCTGTGATTACAGCGCCCCAAGCCGGCATTAACTGTTCAAATTGTTAGCTTTAACAGTCGGAACACCGTCGCTCTCATGTTATCAACTCTGTAATGATAAATGGTTGAGTCGGCCCTGCTGAAGTGCAGTTTCTGCGAATATTGTCACCGCAAGTACTAAACCCACTCCTCTGTCCTGCTGCCTGGTATGCATTGTGCATCCCTCCTCTCGGAGGCACACTGCCTGACTAAATGCATCTCAGAATAACATTGACAGGAATTGTCTGTAGGACCTGGAAGCAGGGAAGGGAAAACCTGAGAACATCATGCTAGAATCTTCCAACTCTGTGCTGGGGGTCACTATCCAATTGTCCCGCGTCTTCTCTGAAACGAAATCCTTGCACAGATGGCACAGAGATGCCCGTGAGTGAGGCCGGGCTCGTCTGTGGTGGATGCGACATCTGTGCCATGCTGTCAAGTGCAAAGCGTTGGGGGAGGGGAGATCCCCTTGGTCTGAGAGCCAGAGCCCGTGCGACGCAGGAACACGCGAAAAAGAGGACGCAGAGTTCAACACAAAGTGCAACCCGAGAGTCGCTTCTTCCCTTTCCCCTCAGTTAGGGCGGAGCTTCAGTCAGATGAGTTTGCCCCCCGTGCGTCATTGTAGTCTGGCTTTTGCGCCGATTTTACTCGCACGCGCAGCTGCTTTGTTTAAATCAGCGGTAATAATAAGGCGCGGATTTCATTTTATGTAGCGCTTACTGCATTCGATGTTTTTGATTTTGCAACAGTCTACCAGGTGTTTTTTTTGTTGTTTTTTTGTTTTCATAATTTTAATCGAGGGTTGCATTAGAAAGAAGAGACTAGCCGAACTGGTTGAAAAATGCTTTTCACATCGAATGCCATTATTAACCCCGCAGAACTTACGCTAAGCACTATATTTAGTAATGAGCCCATACAGCCAAGCATATTTTAAAACCAGTCTAAGAAACTTAATCAAAAGCAGTATTATAACTACGAGGCTTTGGAGATCAATGAACCAGTTTGTATTTTCCCTAGTCCCATATGCGTCCACTCCACTCAGTGGCGCTGCCACTTGTACTCGTGCCATATTTCAATGATGCAGATTATTTTTATTTGAGTTATCATGCAGAATTCAATTTGTAACGAGCACAGTGTGTGCAAGAATGAAAACACCAGCTTCTTATCATAACAGGGAACCAGAGCCAATCACGCCCAGTTGAGGAAATGCACTGACTTAACTTCCAGCCCACTACTGCAGTGTCAATGAGCTATCTATAGGCCGCTGCCATGAAATACTCGCCTGTCACCCAAGTTTTGTATGCGAAAACGAGTGTAGATCATCTCTTTGCTAATGCGGTATACAACATTCACTAATGATTTTAGAGAATGTTCTTTAAAAGCAGCAGAGGTTTCTAAATCTCTTGGCATTAGATTAATAGAAGCTGATATCAATCAATCAATAAACTTTATTTGATCTAAATTGGAGGCATAGATCATAAAAGTATACATTAAAACAATAAATCTTCTTTCTTAATACAATAAAATTAGTTTAAACCAGTGAATAAAAGCGGGTGTTACATAGCCCAGCTCTGTACAGCTCCAGGTTGACGGTATTCTAAAGTGCAATGATTCACAGGTTAAACTCAAATACTTTGTGCAAAATACGCAGTAGAACATCAGGTAAGATGCAGCGCACACCCATTTAGTAAATTAATTATTTAATCATTAATTATAACTAAAAGCCATCCTTTGGATCAAATACAAGTCATTTTTATATGTATTAGTGCAAATCCGTATCTGGTATCATGCCTAGTTCAGGTGTGTAATTTCTTAAGATAATGGGCGCTCATTTGAGGAGATACTTTAAGATTTATACAATTGATCATTATAAAAAATGCCTCCTTCGCTTGCAAGCCCAAAGAAATGATGCTACACAAAAGCAAACATGGAGATCGAGAAGCTTCTTAAGAAAAAACAAGGCAATGCGACATTGGTTAAAATTGTGCCACCTTAAAAGAGGTCGAATGTATTTAATTCTCTGTTCTTTATAAAAGTGACAGAAGAAAAAGAGGTGAATGTCAGATTGTGAGGATAGATTACCACATGGGCATGGGTACAGGTCGTTAAAGGAATACCTTTTAGCAGGAAATCCCAGCATCAAGGGTATTAGGTTGGCCCGAAACCTTAAAAGGATAAACCTATGGTGTAAGTTTCTGACACCGTCTAAATACGAATATTCACCCTTCATTAAAGGTGGAATCAGATTGTAAAGTTTTACTGTCGTTCTTGTACAATGAGATTCCTTCCTCTCGTAGGCTGCCTTTGTTAGGAAAAGTTCTTTTAGCCTCTTTTTTCGGAAAGGTGGAGCAGGAACTCAGGTTTGTGTATAGTTCTGGTACTCCTAGAAAGTGCAAAGTAGATTTTATGTACTCTAACCAGGGAATTCTATGTGCTTTGACCAATGAAAGGCAGTTTTGAATGATGGACTGGTTAAGGTCCACTGTGTCTCTCTTTCAAATTGATAGCCACAACATAATCGGGGCTAGTCTCACCAAGTCAGAGACATAGGGTATGTCCAGCTCTAAGTGGGTAACATAATTGGAGAATGAGGGAGGGAGCGATGCAACCCTCTTAAGGAAGGCATTCTCTATCTTCTGGAGGGAAGCTATTGGCGCTATACCCCACACCCCTGCCCCGTATGTTGTGGCCGAGATCGTTTTGGCGCTATAGATCTTTTTTACAGTCACTAAGGGTTTTGAGCCCAGTTTCTTGGTGAAGTTAGAGACTGCAGCCAAAGTGTGCTCCATAGATAGCGCTCTGCTACCCACCATATGTGACCAGGATTGTTTACTGTCAAAAACGACTCCCAGATAAGAAAAGGTCTCCACAAGTGCTAATTTGCGTGTCCCAATATATAAAGATGGTAGTTTTTTAGAGGGGAGTGATCCTGACACTAAAATGAAGGTTTTTGATTCATTTACTTTTAGGTCCAGAGATGACATGAAGTTCACGTAGGCCTCTATCAGATGTTGAAGCTCTATGCCTGTTCTGGCTATGAGGACGGCGTCATCCTCATAGGCCAGGATCGGGAGTGCAGCTGGGGGAAAGGAAGGGATGTCTACTGTGGATCTTTTTAAGGCTGATATCAACTCTGCACCGCTGTCTAGTAATTAACAACACAATCTGAGTCACCGACAAGGTCTACGCAGCCTCTATTGCCAGTTAGTGCCTTCTAAGTGTGATCTCTTGGGCCAGCACAACCTGAACACTAAATTGGTCTAGTGCAGTGGTCTTCAAACTTTTTAATGCTGCACCCTCCCATGTGGAAAGAAAATCAGGCCCCCCTCACCAGTTTTCACAATTATTTTCTTATATTAGCAAAGTTTAAATATGTCTGGACTTATTTAAAAATTGCAGTGAATTTCTGTTACCATTTAAAAATGAAATCAAATACATAATTGCCAAACATATTATTCTGGTCAGGCAAGCCTTACTAACGTGTAAAAGTATCCACAGTTTAATAATTAGACATGGGAGTGGGGCTTTTGAAGAATATTTGCAGTCCCTTCCCTTTTGACACATACCCCCAGCTAGGATATAAATGGCAAAATATGTTTGTGATGGCCTTCACAGAGCAGCTTACTGCCGCTCATTTTTTTCAGCTTAAAACAAAGCACTGTAATCAGCATAATGCTTCTTTTGGACAGAGCTTGGGATCCCCCCTGGGATCAATTGAGGGCCCCCCAGTTTGAAGACCCTAGATCTAGAGGAAGCCAAGGTACTGTGGACCCCAGAATTTGACGGGGTCTCTACACTCAATTACGACTGTTTCGCAATCAAACCCAGAAATAAGGGCTCAATTCTCCTCACTCACACTCGGGCGAATGTCACGTTTGCTAACAATAGCTGTATTAACATTTATAGAGCATAATAAATGCTTAACAGTTCCAGTCTGCTGTAGAAGTTCCCCGTGCACTCCTGGAGCTATGGCAGTGAATCAACAGGGATAAACTGAGAACTCAACACTTTTTTAAAGTCGGTTTGATATAATTCTTTCTCATGTGACAGTGAGTGCCATAGTGTCCTTTATAAACATTTCTACACAGGGATTCCAATAATAATATAGTATTTATGCAAATGGTCATCATTCCAATACATTTTAAATTTGCAACATGCTACCACATAATTTGCTATGTCGTTTTACTGCAAATAAAACCTATTCTTCCTCTCTTGATACAAGTCGAATGCTTTAATCTTTTATCTCATTTTTATTACTTTTTAAGTTGAGCCTGGGCAGCGCATGTGCTGCTCTGCGAGGCATGCTGTATTCGATTATGGACTTGAAGCCCCGCCCACTATCCGCCCATATTTGTCATTGGCTTGTGTCATTGTCGTTCTTAAATTCTAGCTTCTGATTCGTTAATAGGCTTGTTAGTCTCTCCTTAGTACCGCCTTGTCTTCATTTGTAACCTCCCATGAGGACTGGCCCTTTTACTTTGGTTGTTACACGGTACATCTTATTTAGTCTGTAAGCACTATTTTCTTTAATGAGTTTCTACTACTTCAGGCACGACATGCTTTCCTGCAACATGCAGCGCGCCATGCGCGCTTTCACTTTTTAAGCAGCCCGGGACAATGGTGACCGCTTCTTTGAAATGCAATAGGTATCGCATTTACAAGAGTTTGAGCTATTGGCATTGTAAATGACAATGCCGTTTATTTATGTGTTAGTTATCAAAACAGATAAATAAAAGGCATTGTCATTTACAATGCCAATAGCTTAAACTCCCGAAAATGCGAGACCTATTGCATTATAAATGCTTGTTTAATGGTGAAAATGTTAAATTTTACATTACATCTCTCAAGTGATCCATTTGGGGCAAAATGAAGTACTACAAAAATTGTTATATATAATAAAAGTGACACCAACAATAAGACATGGAAAACACAAAGACAATGGGATAAATCAATTTCTTGACCACAAAATGATGAAATGATTAGTTGGCCCTGCCAGAATTCAAATCTGTGTCATTCAGATTACAGGTTACTCTGGTGGGTGTGTGTTGGACCTGGTACTCTCTTCAGGGTCACCACAAATGTTTTGCCTTCACTCCCATGTTTGTTATCTTTTAGGACTATATGCACTTAACCACTGCTAACCCATGGTAAAATGCTTGTGTTCACTCCCTAAAACATGGTAAAATTGGCTGCCACCTTATTGGCACAATTAATTTACTTATATGTTCCTAGTATATGGTTCTACACGTACCTAGGGCCTGCAAAATAAATGCAGCTAGTGGGCCTGCAGCACTCATTATGCCATCCACTACAGAAGGCCTTTAAATATGCCTCAGGCCTGCCATTGAAGCCTATAGTTCAGTTTTAAACTGCAAATTCGACCTGGCAAAATAAACCTTTTGTCAGATCTATACCTTCATTTTTAATACTTATAAGTCACCCCTAAGGTAGGGCCTAAACAGCCCATATGGCAGGGTGCATAGTATTTAATATATTTAGAAAGTATGACGTGCTGTCAAGTTTTGTATGTCCTGGCAGTGAAAATTTGAAAATTTGTTTTTTACTACTGAAAGGTCTACCTCTCCCATAGGATAACATTTGGTTACCTTATTACATCTAAGACATGCTAACTGTTGATTGAAAGCAAGTAGAAATGTCTTGTATTGATTCAAATGAATTATAGTTTAAAATCCTCTTTAAAGGTAAAGTAAGATTTCAAGTCACAATAGAAAGTTGGCATTTTCTTGTCCTAAAAATGTGGTAAACAATATACTGAATAGACCTGACTGCTTAGGACATACTACAACTCATTCAAATCTTGGGGGCAGGATACTAATGTCTCCGCCCAACCGCTGGCTTTTATCAATTGCCAGTCGTGTCCAATCCTAAATGTCCAAAAGCTTTTTATATACGTTTATCAGTTCACCCCATTTGTACCCCCACTTGAAGGTGTGTACAAAGAAAGAAAAAATGTGTGAAAAGGTCAGAAAGTACCTCACGTAAGCATCACCAAGGGAGCTGCTGGTAGGTACTCACCAGTTTGCTCACGTTTCTCATCATCGGTAACTTTCTTACCCGTGAAAGAAAAGATCCAGTGTCTAATATAAAATGAAAATAAGAAGTGAAGAAAAAATACAAAGAAAGGTTGCACAGAAAAGTGCTTGTGTCAAACTAGACCCCGTGGTATTGGAAAACGTATCCACATTTCTCCAAACTAAAAATGAGTTATGACTCACATGCACATGACACTACTTTATTCAATGCTATGAGCCCACTCAAGATTAAAAAATGAACTGCATGTTACAGACCACTTTAGGATAGGCCAACACGTTTCATTGCCTTAATTCCGTTGCAGCAATTTCATCAGGGCTCGGGCCAAACTTCACCTCACTGGACTTCCAATTTAAGCCACGGGTGACTGATAAACAAAGAACAGATTAAAAGTACCAACCGGGCAGGACATCCTTCATAACATCTACTGACTCATTTCATCCAAAGGTAATATATGTAACGTTAAAGGTCATAATATATTTACCAGGTGGTAGCCCTCAGAATTCATACCGGCTTCCCACCTTCTAGGGGGTATCCTTCAATCGTAAGTCCCCCGGTGATACAGACCGTTGCCGTCCGTATACCTGTGAATATATGCAAATCTGTATCTTACTATTCTCATCCCATATTGATACAAACGATTAAAATCTGAATTCAAGCACTGACACTCAGGTCCCGCTGTTAGTATGGGCTAGCTTATGCATGACGCTGTCAGCATTTATACCTATCTTGAGTCCTCATCCCCTCTGTACTGAGGTCCGCTCTCCTCTGTTTAAAATAGGAGACCAGTGCCACACTAATCAAGCATTCATCTACTTTGCGTGCATGCGGAATCCAGACACTGGACCCCCTCACCACTCTGTAAATCCACACTACCACTTATCCAGCTTTCATCCCTTACGCGGTCAGACCTCCGGGCTCTCTCACTGCCCTTCCAGTCTGTATGCATACCCTTAACGCGTCTTCGCGTGTGATCGGTTTTGCCTCCTCCCAGCGTCTCTCTCATCTAGTCGCGCTCTACTTCAAGAGCGCGTCCAGGAAGTGCATCACCACATGACCACGCTTCTGATCACATGCCCCAAGTCTGTATCTAAATCAGCACCATCTTGGAATGGTTCTCTTTCCGAATTTACATTCAAAGTTCCCTTAATTAAGAAATGGTCTGAACACGGTGTGAAAAATTTAGGCGCCATAGACCAAAAAGTTCCCCATTTCATGTGTTGGTAACACCTTGTCAAACAAATTCCATTAAAAAAGTGGAGTTATTCAATCTATTTTCCCACAAGAACTCTTAATTATTAGAAACAAAGAGAGAGAAAAGAAAAGAAGACAACACTAAGGTGCAATGGAGTTGTTGCTCTCTAGAAGTTCTACTAATTTTCATATTAGTGCTGTCTATTTATCCATACCTCGTCTTCCAAATGTATTGTCATGGAATCCATATCCATGGATAGACAACCACCATCACTGACATCAATGTTGCTGCCACTGGGTTATTAAATGGGAGATTACAGCAAAATCTACTTCATAATTGACTTATCTACTTATTTTGTTCCATTCAATACAGTCATTCAGGCCCACTTGATCAGCCTTCTCAGAGAATATCCACCGTGCCTCCTTCCTTGCAAGTGCCCCTTCCACACTGCATGCCTCACCCGTTACTTTCTCCAGCACCGTCCACTTCAATTCTCTGAAATTATGTCGCTGTTCTTGGAAATGGCGAACCAACCGTGTGGTTAGTTTCCCTGCTTTTAATGTGCTTAGATGTTCCTGGATCCGTACTTTAATTTTGCGCGAAGTTAAACCAATATAATGTAAACCACACACGCAAGTTAGTCTGTAAATCACATTGGTAGTGTTACAGTTGCTGAATTTATTGAGATAACATGTCTTACCATTCAGCAACTGTACACTCCTAGTTTTCTCCGTGAGGTCACACACCGAGCAACTACCACAAGGGTAATGCCCGGATGGAATAGCCGAATCTCTAATACGTTGAACCGGATGAGTGTGGACCAACTTATCTTTCAAGTTGGATGCTCTCTTAAAAGCAAATCTGGGTGGTGGCATGCTACATTCACTCGTAGTTAACAGTGACCAATGTTTTCTGATAGTTTGTCGAAACCTAGTTGACAACGGGTCAAAGGTCGTGACCACTGGCAAGCAATCATCATTCTGTCTCACATTTCTTTCCAATAATGCATCAAGGGGTGTTCAATGCTCTCTTGCGAGCTCTTTTTACCACCCTAGTTGGGTAGGCCCTTTGTTCTAATTTCGCAACAAGGTCCTCAGACTGCTCCATATACACATCCGTAGACGTGCAGTTCCTGCGATATCGCAGGAACTGTCCCACAGGAAGATTATCCCGTAGTGCCCTCGGGTGAAAAGAGTGGTAATGGAGTAATGAGTTTCTGTCAGTAGGTTTCTGATGAACAGTAGTACAGAGTTTATTGTCTGCTGCAGAGATATCCAGATCTAAGTACACCGCAGCCTGTTTGCTAATTGTCCAGGTAAACTTAAGACACCTGTCCAATTCATTCAGCCATGTCAAAAATTCAAGGAGTCTGACCTCTGTCCCAGTCCAAATAAAAAGCACATCATCAATATACCTCTTTTAGAGAGAAATATTCCTCTGGAAGGGGTTAGATGTGTGATAGATGTTATTCTCCTTGAACTGACCAACATAAGTACAGGCCAGACTCGGGGCAAAAGTTGCCCCCATCGATGTTCTGGACAATTGTAAAAACAGCTGGTTCTTATAGCCAAAGTAATTTCTGGTCAGGGCCAACTGCACACACTGTAAAAAGATTGTGGTGTATCATAAAACCAGTCTCGAGCCCCAAGAGCACGCGCTGCTGCCACCAGCGTGGCATCTTGGGGTATACTGGTAAATACAGATTCAATATCTATAGTCACCAAAAACTGGTGTTCGGGGTCAAACTCTACTTCATCAAGGATGTTTAAAATGTTAGATGTATCCTGTACATATGAGGGTTGAGTTACAACAGACTCCCTCAAAAAGAAGTCAGCAAACTGAGACAAAGGCTCAAGAACTGATTGAATCCCCGAAACTAGCGGGCAGCCGGGCGGGGGGCGTTATGCTTTATGGATTTTCGGCAATATATAAAATGCCGGTATCCTAGGCTTGGGATTTACCAAGAATTCGGCTTCCTTATAGGTGATCCACTTCTTTTCTTTAGCCTTCGCTACCATGGTTTTAATAAGATCTTGGAGTTCCCCAGAAGGATCCCTTGTCAGGGGTTGGTAATTTTCACGAGCCCCCAGTAATCTAAGGACTTCGGTCTCATAATCCCTGGTGTTCATCACTACCACCGTACCGCCTTTATCGACGGACTTTATAGTTATTTCCTCATTGTCCTGTAAAGATTTGATTGCTTGCCAGTCATTTCGACTCATATTGCTGAATGTGTGTTGGTTCTCAGATTGCTCTAGTGTGGTAATATCTTGGAGCACTCGCTGTTCAAAAACCAGAACTTCAGGTCCCACAGAGGAACTAGGTGGACAAAACTGTGAGGGGCGATGTAAATTCGTTGAAAACAGCAAAGGTGGGTCATGGCTCTTGTTTGCAAAAAACTTTTTAAGTTTAATTTTTCTCATCAATTCCTGGAACTCCATCCTAAACTTAAAAGTGTCGGGGTGTTGGTACGTAACCCAAGCCTTTGTTTAGGACTTGCAACTCGCCAGATGTAAGTTGGTGGTCAGACAAATTGACCTCCAACTCCAAGTTCTTATTAAAACCATGGTAGCGAAGGCTAAAGAAAAGAAGTGGATCACCTATAAGGAAGCCAAATTCTTGGTAAATCCCAACCCTAGGATACCAGCATTTTATATATTGCCAAAAATCCATAAGGCACAACGCCCCCCGCCCGGCCGCCCGATAGTTTCGGGGATTCAATCAGTTCTTGAGCCTTTGTCTCAGTTTGTTGACTTCTTTTTGAGGGAGTCTGTTGTAACTCAACACTCATATGTCCAGGATACAACTGACATTTTAAACATCCTTGATGAAGTAGAGTTTGACCCCGAACACCAGATTTTGGTGACTATAGATTTTGAATCTCTATATACCAGCATACCCCAAGATGCCACGCTGGTGGCAGAAGCGCGTGCTCTTGGGGCTTGAGACTGGTTTTATGATACACCACAATCTTTTGTGCTACAGTGTGTGGAGTTGGCCCTGACCAGAAATTACTTTGGCTATAAGAACCAGCTGTTTTTATAAGTGTCCGGAACATCGATGGGGGCAACTTTTGCGCCGAGTCTGGCCTGTATTTATGTTGGTCAGTTCGAGGAGAATTACATCTATCACACATATAACCCGTTCCAGAGGAATATTTCCCTCTGGAAGAGGTATATTGATGATGTGCTTTGTATTTGGACTGGGCCAGAGGTCAGACTCCTTGAATTTTTGACATGGCTGAATGAATTGGACAGGTGTCTTAAGTTTACCTGAACAATTAGCAAACAGGCTGCGGTGTACTTAGATCTGGATATCTCTGCAGCAGACAATAAACTCTGTACTACTGTCCATCAGAAACCTACTGACAGAAACTCATTACTCCATTACCACTCTTTTCACCCGAGGGCACTACGGGATAATCTTCCCGTGGGACAGTTCCTGTGATATCGCAGGAACTGCACGTCTACGGATGTGTATATGGAGCAGTCTGAGGACCTTGTTGCGAAATTACAACAAAGGGCTTACCAACTAGGGTGGTGAAAAGAGCTCGCAAGAGAGCATTGAACACCGCTGTGACGCATTATTGGAAAGAAATGTGAGACAAAATGATGATTGCTTGCCAGTGGTCACGACCTTTGACCCGTTGTCAACTAGAATTCGACAAACTATCAGAAAACATTGGTCACTGTTAACTACGAGTGAATGTAGCATGCCACCACCCAGATTTGCGTTTAAGAGAGCATCCAACTTGAAAGATAAGTTGGTCCACACTTGTCCGGTTCAACGTATTAGAGATTTGGCTATTCCATCCGGGCATTACCCTAGTGGTAGTTGCTCGGTGTGTGACCTCACGGAGAAAACTAGGAGTGTACAGTTGCTGAATGGTAAGACATGGTATCTCAATAAATTCAGCAACTGTAACACTACACTACCAATGTGATTTACAGACTAACTTGCGCGTGTGGTTTACATTATATTGGTTTAACTTCGCGCAAAATTAAAGTACGGATCCAGGAACATCTAAGCACATTAAAAGCAGGGAAACTAACCACATGGTTGGTTCGCCATTTCCAAGAACAGCGACATAACTTCAGAGAATTGAAGTGGACGGTGCTGGAGAGAGTAATGGGTGAGGCATGCAGTGCGGAAGGGGCACTTGCAAGGAAGGAGGCACAGTGGATATTCTCTGAGAAGGCTGATCAAGTGGGCCTGAATGACTGTATTGAATGGAACAAAATAAGCAGATAAGTCATTTATGGAGTAGATTTTGCTGTAATCTCTCATTTAATAACCCAGTGGCAGCAACATTGATGTCAGTGATGGTGGTTGTCTATCCATGGATATGGATTCCATGACAATACATTTGGAAGACGAGGTATGGATAAATAGACAGCACTAATATGAAAATTAGTAGAACTTCTAGAGAGCAACAACTCCATTGCACCTTAGTGTTGTCTTCTTTTCTTTTCCCCTCTCTTTCTTTCTAATAATTAAGAGCTCTTGTGGGAAATTAGATTGAATAACTCCACTTTTTCAATGGAATTTGTTTGACAAGGTGTTACAAACACATGAAATAAGGAACTTTTTGGTCTATAGCACCTAACTTTTTTACACTGTGTTCAGACCATTTCTTAATTAAGGGAACTTTGAATGTAAATTCAGAAAGAGAACCATTCCAAGATGGCGCTGATTTAGATACAGACTTGGGGCATGTGATCAGAAGCGTGGTCATGTGGTGATGCACTTCCTGGACGCGCTCTTGAAGTAGAGCGCGACTAGATGAGAGAGACGCTGGGAGGAGGCAAAACCGATCACACGCGAAGACGCGTTAAGGGTATGCATACAGACTGGAAGGGCAGTAAGAGAGCCCTGAGGTCTGACCGCGTAAGGGATGAAAGCTGGATAAGTGGTAGTGTGGATTTACAGAGTGGTGAGGGGGTCCAGTGTCCGGATTCCGTATGCACGCAAAGTAGATGAATGCGTGATTAGTGTGGCACGGGTCTCCTATTTTAAACAGAGGAGAGCGGACCTCAGTACAGAGGGGATGAGGACTCAAGATAGGTATAAATGCTGACAGCGTAATGCATAAGCTAGCCCATACTAACAGCGGGACCTGAGTGTCAGTGCTTGAATTCAGATTTTAATCGTTTGTATCAATATGGGATGAGAATAGTAAGATACAGATTTGCATATATTCACAGGTATACGGACGGCAACGGTCTGTGTCGCCGGGGGACTTACGATTGAAGGATACCCCCTAGAAGGTGGGAAGCCGGTATGAATTCTGAGGGCTACCACCTGGTAAATATATTATGATCTTTAACGTTACATATATTACCTTTGGATGAAATGAGTCAGTAGACGTTATAAAGGATGTCCTGACTGGTTGGTACTTTTAATCTGTTCTTTGTTCTTTGTTTATCAGTCACCTGTGGCTTAAATTGGAAGTCCAGTGAGGTGAAGTTTGGCCCGAGCCCTGATGAAATTGCCGCAACGGATTTAAGGAAATGAAACATGTTGGCCTATCCTAAAGTGGTCTGTAACATGCAGTTCATTTTTTAATCTTGAGTGGGCTCATAGCATTGACTAAAGTAGGGTCATGTGCATGTGAGTCATAACTCATTTTTAGTTTAGAGAAATGTGGATACGTTGTCCAATACCACAGGGTCTAGTTTGACACAAGCACTTTTCTGTGCAAACTTTCTTTGTATTTTTTCTTCACTTCTTATTTTCATTTTATATTAGACACTGGATCTTTTCTTTCACAGGTAAGAAAGTTACCGATGATGAGAAACGTGAGCAAACTGGTGAGTACCTACCAGCAGCTCCCTTGGTGATGCTTACGTGAGGTACTTTCTGACCTTTTCACACATTTTTTCTTTCTTTGTACACACCTTCAAGTGGGGGTACAAATGGGGTGGACTGATAAACGTATATAAAAAGCTTTTGGACAATTAGGATTGGACACGACTGGCAATTGATAAAAGCCAGCGGTTAGGCGGAGACATTAGTATCCTGCCCCCAAGATTTGAATGAGTTGTAGTATGTCCTAAGCAGTCTGGTCTATTCAGTATATTGTTTGCTTTTGGGTGGAGGGCGACCTGATTGTAGTATTCCCTCTTTTGGTCCTTAATGTGGATGAACTAAAAATTTGGTGTCTGCTGCCCATATCCTAGGTCACATGACTGTGAATGGATTAGCTGTTGGACTTTTCGCATTCCTCCCAGACAGTGAGACAAAAGGGTAATAGGTGTTGGAGGGATGGGCCATGCCGTCAAGATGGCTGGTGGTGGAGCTGTTCCCTGCCTCACTCACATGTCAAAGGCTGCCTCCAGCACATACAGAAAGGAACCAGACACTAGCCTTTTGTCACCCCAGACTTCTTGGAGCCTTGGCTGTGGAACGGAAGAACTTTCCAGAACCCGATGTGAGTGTAGCATAGAAAATTCTCCCACTTCAAAGGATGGCACTAGGTATAAACAATGGACCCTCAGGGGCCGTGGCTGAGCCGTCAACAGTGGTGGCCGCACGGCTGTGAAGCTCCAGAGCTAACGGCTCACATCCTGCGGGTTGAGGCTTACAACCTTGCTTCACCTGGCTGTGCCGAGGAGGTCCGGAGCCCCTGAGGCCTGAGAATCCAGTTACCCGTCCGCTGATGCCTGATAGACCACAAGGACGCATCAACCCGCTGTGGAGGGAGCTCGACCCAACCCGCCTCGGAGGCCCCGATGCTACTGGAGCAGCGGGTGAGCCTGAGGCAGGGGCTGTGGTGCCCCGCTGGGCCCCGCTCACCCTCCACATTCCAACTGGACCTGCCGAGTCACCATCCCGGAGCGACCGAGATGGGAAACATTCTGGCTCACCTCTGAGATCCCGCAACGACGAGGGGGCCTGAAGCAGGGCCGCCGCACCGCATCGACTTTCCGTGGCTGACCATCACACGACACGGACCCTGTCAGCACCTGCCGTGCCTGCCTGCTCGCTGCGTGATGACCTTCCAGCGGGGCGTGTGGCGCCCGGTGCAGCCGGTGCTGACGGGGTGCAACTGAAGGCTTGGCTGCTGGGTCCTGCTTGGCCCTGTGGGGGCGCCGGCCCTTGCCTGGTGTGGGTGCCTGTCCTTGCGTGGTGGGGCCTGTGTGATCAAGGCCTGCTGCCGCCTGGAATTCGGGCAGGCCTGCATTCCTGCCTGCTGTTGGACTTCCTCCGGGGGCCCGGGCCTATATATCTGTGTGCAACTCTCCCCACTTTGGTCAGTACCTGACTCAAACGGCCCTTGGCCTGTGCTAAGTTTCTTGACCCCACAGATTCACGGGGTGAGAGACACTGCCCACATCTGTGTTCTGAGACACTACTTGGCCCCTTGGTACTTGGCAGCAACCACTACCTTGCCTTGCTCAACCCTCCATGGCCATAGCTGTTTAGGACCGCCCATGTAGTAGCTTGGGAACTATCGCCCATCCAGGGGGCTTGGCTTCACCTCCCTTTAGCCTGCACCCCCACTTGCTTGCCGGCACCGCCTACTTGCTGCCCTACGGCCTTGCTTCCACTACGGCTCCACCATGGGTCACGGAGACCCCACGCAGTGCAGGCTGACGTTTGACCAACCTAAATCTTCAGGTTACCCGGACCCTCCGTCGGACGTTGATGACGACCATGACTTTGCAGCCCATCCCGATCCCCCGGTGGGTGTAGCATTGATCCTGGTTGAGCTGCTGGCTGGATTCCGCGCCATAGATGTGCATTTTGTCTCACTTACATCCCAGCTCAACTGCATGGGGGTGCGCCTGGATAGGCAGCGTTTCCACACTTGAGGACAACACAACCTCCCTGACTCAGAAACTAGAAAAGACAGAACGTTTCCTGAAGGCTGTCACCATCAAAAATGAATATTTAAAGGCACTCTCTCTCCAGAACAATATCTGCATCATTGGCCTGGCTGAATCCACCAGCATAGGACGCCCTGAACAATTTGTGGAAACCTTTGCTTACCGAACTGTTTTGCGCCCAACACTTTTCTTCTACATTCATCATACAAAGGGCGCACAGGTCCTTGGGCCCTCGCCTTCCTCCTGGGGCACCACCACCGCCTATCATAGTGCACCTTCTGAATTATAAGGACAGAGATACCACACTCCGTCTGGCCAGAGAAAAGTCCCCTTTACTCTATTAGGGTGCCACTATTTCAATTTACCCCAACTTCGACCTGGCTGTGCAGGAGGCGAGATGGAAATTCACAGATGTGAAGGTGCAGCTCAGAAAGCATGGGATCAAATACGGCATGCTTTAAACCCACCAAACTCCGAGTGGTGAAGGACAGTAAACCATGCTTTTTCGACAACCCAGCTGATGTCATCACATTCTGTAAACAACTGGGAACAGGCGGCCATTCATCAACTCACACCACCCCGGAGCGCTCCTCTCCAGTCTTTAATGCTTCTGCAAGCACCGACCTCTTTCATCCTGGCTGACTGGCCCTGATATGATCATATTGCAAATGTTGTTTAGCCGAGGGACAATTGGTCATACCATACTGTTATTCAAGTGTTATTGTATTCCCCGCCTCATTCTGCAAGTTATATGCCTCGATCCTTCTCAAACTGTGATAAGTACTCTTTCTTAGAATGGGCACCAAGCTCCAATGCATTGCTCGCCCCCGAGGATTATTCCGTGTTTCGAATTGTTCACGTTTTAGTTCCTGTTGTGGGCTACATCGGGATTCACTAGGATTTCTTCTCCCAGTGTGGGTGGAGTGTTGATTGTGTGGGATCCTGATTTGATCGTTATTTTTATAAGTTGCTTATCTCTCTGTCTTTCCTTTCCATCTTTATTCCGGATGAGATGGGACAGTGTAATGATGACACTTCTAGACATGACTAGGCAGACTTTTTTTCTCGTTCTTCCAATGGGGAACACTAGGTGGGCTTTGGTTCTGACATTCCTCACCTGGAATGTCCGGGGACTGAATAGCCCTCGTAAAGGAAAACTGGCACTATCATATCTAACCCAGCATGGTGTCAAAGTTGCATTCTTACAAGAAACACACCTAGCCCCCACCAGACATCTCCCATTTTTGCTGCATCATGGGGCCCACACCGCTATTTCTCTGGCTACAGCTTTGAATCCAGGGGAGTCTGCATACTTATACATATGTCCCTCCCTTTTATGCACCACACTACCATCACTGACGCCCAAGGTTTCTACCTTTTGGTGACAGGGACTATGCTGGGAGGCAAATGGTTTTCCTGAACCTGTATGCTCCAAACAACGATGACCCCCTCTTTTATCAAACCGTGGCCACCCTCCTGGACAGATCTGATGTGGACATTATCTAAGTGGGGGGCGACTTAAACCTCTTTCTAAACCCTGCCATGGATTTCTCCAGTGCTTGCCCAGTCAACAAGCCGTGTTCATTGCGCACTCTTCAAGATATGGTACATACGCATGCCCTTAGGGATGTCTGGTGCTCACATCACCCCATGATCCCTAGTTACACCTTTCATTCTGCACCCTACTCAGTGTGGACTTGGTTGGATTACTGGTTCCTGTCGGCAGCCCCTGGCTCCGAGACATACAGATGTTGCCCCATACACTTTCCCACCACGCGCCAGTCAGGCTGTCACTTACACTTCCCTACAGTGGGGGCTGGGAGCGTTGCTGGTTCTTTCCCTCAACAGCTTTATTGGACGCGGTTTTCCACTCTGAACTCCACAAAGCTATCATTGTATATTTTCAGCTTAATGCAGGATCCATTAACCAGTATGCCACTTTTTGGGATGCCCTTAAGGCATATATCAGTGGAATCTTCCTTTCTAAACAGGCGGGGTTACTGCGCGATATTCCTGCTAACTTGGCGTGCATGGAGCTCGCACTCAAAGACATAGACGAGGAGAATACTCCTCTATCCTCCCCATCCATCTCTGCATAAACACTTCATTTTGTTAGAGGAATTTTGCGACTTGGCCAAAAGGGAGGTTACATTTCTGGGTAAATATGCTGGGGGACAAAAATATGTTGAGGGCAAATGCCCCGGGCGAACACTGGCTTGTCTCCTACGCCCTCCCTGGGGTGCTGGCCACATCGCTGCATTGGAACTTGACAATGGCACCCCAGTTGCAACTAATGAGGGTATTATCAACGAAATAGCTCATACTACAAATCTCTGTATACATCTCGCCTTCCCCTGAATCGATGGCGTGACAATCCTACTTGGAGGAGATTGCCATGGTCTGGCTTACCAGAGGCCAATCACAATTTCTGAGTGAGTAATTTACAGCGGAGGAGATCACCGAAGTGATTGACTCCTTGGATGGCATGAAAGCCCCTGTCCTAGACGGCCTTACCGGTGCTTTTTATAAAGTTTACAAAAACACTTTGATTCTACACTTACTGGAAGTGTACCCTGAGGCCCTCACCAATGGGGTTCTCACCCACACCATGCGAGAAGCAGCAATCTCCCTACTACTTAAGCCTGGGGAAGACCCCAAACATTGCGCCTCTTACAGACCGCTCTCCTTACTCAACTTCAACAAAAAAATTCTCACCAAGGCAATGGCTGGTAGGCTGTCATTATTGTTAGCTACGATACTGTCCCCTGTGCAGACGGGGGTTAAACTACACAGGTGATTTTAACTGATCAAGTATAAATCTAGTGTCAATGAGAGTCAAAATCCTTGTCTTGAAAAAGATGGTGTAATAAGATATCCATCGAAACGCATCGACGCTTTGTTGAGAACAACACAATCCGTGAAGTGGCTGTGGCATATGAGTATCTAGCAAATAGAAAAGTACCAGGCTCCAGTCCATGAAATTGTTTAATCACGGATGTGTATTACATAAATGACACAGTGTTTTTGTCTATGATATGTACTCTCTTTTTAACTTGATTGTTGTTCTTAATGTGTAATAAATATTTGTGACAGTGTAACTCACAATAGAGTGTAGGTGATTAACAATGTTATGGATTATGTCAACCGTTTTTTTTAAATTGTGTACTCTATGAGCTTTTAACCAATAAATCGATTTGTACTTTTTTACAATTTAAGTTGTCCAGATTATCTGTCGGGGATATATGGTCATACTTCCCATGTATGTATAGTGTGCAGATGAATGAGAGAAATTTAGTTTGAATGGAATACACAGAACATATGGTGCCTACACGATATACTACTGTCCAAAGGAAACCGTTTTTGTGATATAATCTCAGAGTCTTCCAGCCAGTTGGAACCACACCGTAATCCCCTACGGACGGCTTTCCGCCATCAGGATTACAATGTCGGTTTCCCACAGCCTTTCAGTGCTGCCCTTTCCGACGTGGAAAGGCAGTCAGAAAGTGACTTTGGGGCCCCCTAGCAGGACCCCCTTGCCTCCGTGGTCTACGCTTGGTGGTCGAGAAGGTACCTAGGGCACCCCCATGTAAAACCCTGCACTGTGTGGCAGGCACCATGTGAAATGACCAGTACACTTTCTGCATTCCTTGTTGGCAAAACAGAATTTCTAATCAGAGGTATGAGCGGCACTCCCACAACGATAACACCCTTTGCTAGCTTTAACTGGCCCACAGTTTTTACTGAATCTACTATTGGTTTTTGATGTTATTACTGTCTCTACTGGTTTACTTTCAGCCCCAACTTGTGATAACTCACTTTTCAGTTTTTTCGTTTCCATTTCCCGCATACATAGATCTGACTGCTCCAACACCGTAGCTATATCAATAGCATCTCTCAATGTGGGATTCATTGCTGCCCACAACCTATCTTGTATTTTCTTGTTTTTACATTGAATTATCAACTGGTCTCTGATCAGTTCGTCTGTCCTATTTCTAAACATACACCTGGTTGACAACTCACGTAATCTAGATACAAATTCATCTATAGACTCATCAACCCTCTGAGGGTGAGTATAGAACTTATACCTCGTCATTACTAAATTTTCCTCTTTAGCAAATCTAACTTCCAATCTATGCTTGGCGTCTTTCAATACATCTTGAAACCATTTGGTTGTAAGTAACCCTGGGCGAAGTACTACGCTACGCTCGCGTAGTTTGCGAAGTTTGCGCTTACTTCGCACAACGCGAATTGCACGTAGCACAGTGCAAACACGCGTAGCGTAGCGTAGCGTAGTGCAGCGGTCATTTTTGCTTGCTCGCGGTCCTCAACGTCAAGTTGGCGACCGCGAGCAAGCAAAATGACATCCCGGCGAGACTTTTTCTCGTTCGCGATCAGCAACATCAAGTTGCCGATCGCGAGCGTGTAAAATAAACCTCCCGGCGAGATTCTCAACGCGGGGGGTCAGGTTTCTCATTGCGAGTGGTCACGTATGCTCGCGACCGCTCGCGATGAGAAACTACCAGTCCGCGTTGAGAAAGCTGCCGCTCGAGTAAAAATCTACTCGAGCGGCAGTAAAAGACAGCTCGCACTGTGCAAGATGCCGTTTTAATGATTGCACAGTGCGGACAAGCATCCGGCACTGTGCAATCATTGCGAACAGTGCACTACGCAGTTCGCGTAGTGCTACGCGTAGCTCGCGTAGTGCGAACTGCACTTTGCGTAGCTCGCGTAGCGCTACTGCGAACTACGCCCAGGCTTAGTTGTAAGGCCTGCGGTAAATATCTGAAAACTCTCTGACCCTCTTTTCCCAGTGCACCCAATAACAAAGCTTTCTTCCTGGATGCATGGAAATCCTGTCCATCCAGGGCTTCTAAATAGTTGTCAAACATCAAATTCCAATCCTCCTAGGGCATTGGTGGTGATTCTGCTTGCACTAGGAAACATGGAGGAGGAATAACTGACACATGGCAGGGAGAAACAACTTGTGCAACCATGCACTAAGTGGACTTTCAGAAGCTTCTTCCATGCTATATAACAATACAAGCCACAATGTACAGAAGCAACAATGTTAATATATATTGATTTTGGTGAAAAACCCTGTGTCCTAATGTGCCCCACTCCCCGACACTGGTTTGAATAATTATGTAAGGCCGTAAAGTATGAGTACTTTAGTGTGTGACCATCACAGAGTCTAACGAGATGTAGATGTGCACATCACCGTTGTGTACAATGCAGCCACCTTGGCAATTGATAGCAGTATCTTGGGATAAGAGGTGTGCGCACCACTGAAAATGTGCTGCCAAACCACAGGCTGTGTGCATCACAGAAGATGCGCTGTTGTCACAAATCTTGCATAACCTTTTATTACTGCCCCAACATGCAGCCCTATAAAGAATAGTAATACATCATAAAGCACTTAGAATGTTCATAAAAACACATAAATATACAGTGCACGCAGTCATCCTCTCTTTTTTATATGCTGGTCCTCCACAAGACAAGTACATCTCATTGTCTTTGTATTTACTTATTGGTTTTCAGTGTTGTATTAGTATTGTTTTTACAAGCTTTTTCAGTATTGTACTACTACTGTTCTAAGCTGTTGTTCTGTTTACAACTATATGTACATTTTAGTTTCTGTGTGCCCCTCCAATGTTTGGTCGAGCTAGGTAGGTATAGTTTTTTTCCTTTAGGTTCTTAATATTGTCCCTGGTGTATAAAAATAAAAAAAATAAAAAAAATTAGGCTGTCAGTCCTTACTAATTGATCGGTAATTTAACTGTGATTTCGGCTGTGATTTGAGTTAAATGACTGCTCCTGCCTGCCCGCAAGCCTTAACAACTTTGGGGGCGATTCCGATCTCGGCCGGTAGGGCTCCGAATCGGATTCGGCTTTACCGGATCCGATTCGGAGCCCTGTTTCCCGACCGATTCGTACGTGCGTCCGGGCGAGCGAGTACGATGCGAAATCTCCGACCGACTCGTTCGCGAGACCCAACTGCACCGACCGACTCGTTCGCGAAAGCCGACCGCTCCGACCGACTCGCACGGACACGACTCGCACCGCGCAATGGAGACGTTCCCCGGCCGGGTAAGTACGATGCGCGCCTCGAGCAGTCCGACCGACTCGCGCCGTCCGGCTCAAAAGAGCAGTCGGAGCCGCACTTTGGGGGTCCGTGTCGGACCCCCTGTACGCCTAGCCACGCACTCGCACACAGGGGGACCCATGGGTCCCCCTACCTGTGCATGTACGGCGCGACTCCGCTTCAACGCGTACCCGCTGTAGGGGGTGCCCTTGTTCGCCTCGCACCCATTGAGTCAATGGGAGCCCGCGTACGCGTTGTACGACCGGCTCCCATTGACTTCAATGGGAGTCCAACCGAATCGAGTCCGATAGCATGCGTGCGCATCGTACTCGTTCGGTCGGACTGCTAGGGTCCGATTCGGTCGGAAATCTCTCCGGGTCCGGCTCGGTCGGAGAGATTTCCGGCCCAAATCGGAATCGGCCCCTATGTCTCTACACCCGAATGACTATCATTCTCGGCCCTGTTTTCCTTTCTCAGTGTTAACTGAGATCTATACCGGGAAAGACAGAGGCTCGATCATGTTAGCTTTGCATTGCTGTCGCGCCCTCAGTTTACCTTAAAGGGTTTGCTGTTTCTGTCTCTTAAAGGGATTGCCCAATATCGACAACTCTTAGCCTGGTGGCTTTGCGACTTTCAATGTGTTGCCAGGCTACGCTCCATTATGTGTCCGGAGCCGCGGTCCTTTGTGTTTGCCATAGTTTTGCTGTGTTGCCAGGAAACCACTTGCAAACCGCTTCGGTTACTCCTGTGGCACTTTAAAGGCACCGGCACCCCACCTCCACTTGCAATTGCAACATCTGTGCTCCCCCAGGTGGTGAAAGGTAGCATTTTCTTGGGCAATTTAAGTGATAATGCTTATTTTAAATTTATCACTATTCATGGGCAGTGCTTTATGTGTATGCACTCTGGTTAGCCTCAGTCACTGAGCCAGGTTATTTCTACCTCTATAATTATTATTTTATTTGTATCATATACCAGTACTGGAGGGCACAAACCCCCAGCTCCATGAAGTGACTGTGTTCATGGGAGAGTCTTTTAAAAGATTTTTAGAGGGAGGCGGTGGACGCCACATTGGCTAAGAGGGCGAGGGATACTCCGGCAGAGGAGAATTATTTTTCCCACTCAGATGGGCACTCCCCTTCTACCTCTGCAACCCATAGAAGGGGGTAAGGTTTCCCACAAGATGAAACACACTGAGAAGGCGTTAAGTCACACCTATGGCACAGGTAGCCTTTGCACTACACTAGAGAGTGGTGCTCTTAGTAGCACAAAGGAAAGGGGCCACCTTGATGGGGCACAAGGAAAGTTTGTCGTTAGTGGCATGACTGAAAGAAGAGACCTTCATGGCACAAAGTATTTACGGAGCAGTCTAAACTCCTCTGCGGAGAATATTAAGTACGATGATTTGGACACATTTTTATTTGATACTTAGGACAGATAGGTACTCTTAGGGAGACTTGACAAGGACCTGGCTCAAGCCTCTACCTCCAATAAGGTTAAGGACCCCTTCGGGGGTGAGATGTTTAACCCCACTGGGATTAAACATCAGCACAACACTGAATGTTGGGCAATGGTGGTGCAATGGACGTTGCAAAGTACCTTAAGCATTGGGTTTGGAAGTCTCTAGACAAAGAAACCCATAATTTACTTCAGATTGAATGCCCTAGACCCTCTACAGAGAATATAATCTGTAATACACCCAACCTGGACCCAGAGCTCATTACTTTTCTGTTTAAGTTGAGCAAGGACCCTAGAAAGGGTATTGAGAAATGTTTAAAACAGTGCCAGGACAAAGTCCTCAATATTCTGGGCCCTCTTACACATATCCTCGATATGGCAGAAGATGCCAGGGGCAAGAATGGTAGGGTGAACCTTGACCTTTAGATGGGTTGGTCACAACGTGTCATTTGTATTTTAGGCAATGCCAATGCCAGCCTGATTACAGAGACGAAAGGCGGTGTTGATGAAGAGAAATCCTAAGTTGGCTGACCTGTCCTCTAGAGAATACATAGGGGACCTAAAAGGACTCCTTTTTGGGGAGAATTTCATTAAGCATGGGGGAAATATGTTTCCACCTTCACAGCCTTCAGTAAGGCTCAAAGTAGCATGCACAGGATCTTTGGTACTCAGGCTATTTTTGGTTGGGCTGTCAGCAGCGGTTCCTTCAAGTCCCAGTCTTACCCACAAGAGCAGAGAAGCCTTGGAAACTCTGGCAAGGGTTACCGCCCCAATTCAAACTTCTATCCCAAGAATGGGAGAGGTTGAAGAAGCCGTGGTGGAATGTCTAGGACTTCAAGTTCAGGATCTCAAGGTGAGCAGTACAGCTTCTTCCCTGGTAAAGGTAGGGGGAAGGTTGAAATCCTTTATTCACAATTGGTAGACAATCACAAAGGACACCTGGGTTTTAGAAACTGTTGGTGGCTTCAGGTTAGATTTTTGGGAGTTTCCAGTTCAAGTGAAAAAACCCAGAGAGTTGGTATTGGTTGCAGAGAAGATGTCTCTGATATATCCGGAAGTAGGCCAAATGTTGGACAAAGGGGGCGCTAATTCGTGTCCCAGATCAGGAAGCATCAGGGGCTTTGTGAGCACAGTTTTTGTAGCAAAAAAGATAGACAAATGTTGACGTCCTGTCATAAATTTAAGAGAGTTGAACAAATTTCTATACTACAGACACTTCAAGATGGAGGGAATCCATCTTTTATGAGACATCTTGCAGGTCAGGGATTGGTTGGTGAAGTTAGACCTCAAGGATGCTTACTTCACGATACCCATGGATGGGGACAGCCAGAAGTATCTGTGCTTCACAACGGAGGGGTGTTCTTTATAAGTTCCTCTGCCTTCCCTTTGGGCTGTCCTCGGCTCTGTGGTGTTTTACCAAGGTGCTTCTTCCTGTACTAAGATTTCTCAGACAGAGAGGAGTTTGCCTAATTATTTACTTGGACAATATCCTGATTATGTCTCAGGACAGGTTAGAACTTCTGGATCATTTGGCATGGAGGATAGAGCTTCTAGAGAACCTGGGCTTCATAGTGAATACATAGAAGTCTGTCATGGTTCCCACTCAAAACATAGAATGTTTGGTTTTTCAGGTAGATACTATTGTATCTCAGTTGAGTCTCCCACAGAAGAAAGTAACAAAGATAAAGAAGGAAGTGTGATCAGTTTTGTCCAAAGAGTCAATCTTCCTAAGGGACCTGGCGATAGTTCTGAGACTGTTGCGGTCCTCCATTCAGGCCATTTCTTCTGGCCCACTACATTACATGGGTCACTAGAGACTGAAAGCTTGGGGAATAAGGAAAGGCCAATGGTACGGGGATTCTCTTCCTCTATCAAGAGACGCACAGGAGGGTCTATAGTAGTGGTTGTGAAATCTTGAAGCTTGGAATGACAAGGACATCTTCAGGAATGTTCCCGACTTGGTCATGGAATCAGAAGCCAGCAATTGGGGCTGGAGAGCTCAGCTGAATGATTTATAGACAGGTGAAACATGGTTAAGGGAGGAACAGTCACTTCACATAAACTGTTTAGAAATGGTGGCTGGTCTGAATGCTTTAATGAGCTTCAGGTAATTATTCACAAATTCTGTCACACTGATTCAATTAGACAATTTCACAGCAGTTTCTTATATAAACCGTTTATGAGGTGCCAGGACAAAAGCTTTGGCAGACTCAGCGAGGCAAATGTGGTATTTTTGTTGGAACACAAGATTGTGTTAAGAGCGCAGTATATTTCAGGCCTTCAGAATGTAAGAGCGGATTGAAATTTCAGGTATCTCTGGGACTCCACGAATTGGAAGTTAGACCCAGAGGATTTTGCCTTGATACAAGATTTATGGGGTTCGATTCAGGTAGAGTTATTTGCAAGCAGGTTGACCTACCAATTACCGAGGGATTTCAGTTGGAGGCTGGACTCAGAGGCAGCACCTGTGGACACTTTCTGAAGCACTGGGGCAGGAAGAGGGGTTACACCTTTCCCCCTTTCTTTCTTTTATTAATTGTGGAATATGAGGTTGGAGACTGTAGTAACAAAGATACGCACTCTGAACATGAGGTAAAATGGTTGTTTATTCTCCCATCACAACTAGAGGTTCCCCCGCCTGCTTAATCCATCAACCGTCCTCTGCCACGTCATTCTGAGCTCACATCGAATGCCGAGCTGGCATTCCATGTGTCCCATAACAACAGAACACGAGACAGTCACATGATGCTGCGTGACAGCTATAAAGATACATAAATTACAACAGAGACCTGCAACATTATTCTAGTGACTCCCTTTTGGAGGTCTCAGGTTTTGTTCCCAGAGGTGATGGAACTTGTAGGAGCCATTCCACGACTGGTCGCTGTATCCTTGGGTCTTCTACAAGGTTCAGAGGGAGAAGAACATCCTTTGGTTTTAGAGGGGAAAATTAACCTTCTTGTCTGGAAGAATTCAGGGGTGCAAGCAGATATTCAGGCCTTTCAGGAAAAGCTAAGGGTTTACTGAATGAGTCATGGGCCCCGGGAACAAGGAAAAGGTCCAGAGGTGTTTGGAAGAAATGGTATAGTTGGTGCATGGAAAGGGATGTGGATCCCATGAAAGGTCCTGTACCCCAAGTAGCCAATTATATAGTGGATCTTTTTAACTTAGGTCTTTCCTATGATATGATTAATTTCTATAGATCTTCCATTTACTCAGGTCATGCACTGATTAAAAATTTGGCAATTGGGAGTAATCCTTTAACAAGAAGAGTGATGAAACGTGTGAGATTGAGGAGACCCCCATGGCTCGTTATGAGTGCCTCTGGGATGTCAGTGTGTCATTTTGATTTTCAAGCTTTTTATTTCTTGGCCAGCCAATATTTACCGTCCTCTTAAACCAATATCCATGAATTTAGCAACCTTGCTATGTTTGATTTCCTTTAGGAGAGTCTCAGAAATCAAAGCGCTAGAGCTGCCTAACAGGTTCTAGTCACCACAAGGGGTACACTTTGTCATATGCAAAAGAACTAAAACAATGTCAGACTAAGGGGCCGATTCCGATTCGGGCCGGAAATCTCTCCGACCGAGCCGGACCCGGAGAGATTTCCGACCGAATCGGACCCTAGCAGTCCGACCGAATGAGTACGATGCGCACGTATGCCATCGGACTCGATTCGGTCGGACTCCCATTGAAGTCAATGGGAGCCAGTCGTACGACGCGTACACGGGCTCCCATTGACTCAATGGGCACGACGCGAACAAGGGCGCCCCCTACAGCGTGTTCGCGTCGGTGCGGGTCGCGCCGTACATGCACGTGTAAGGGGGACCCATGGGTCCCCCTGTGTGTGACTCGTGTGCCTACGCATCCAGGGGGGTCCGACACGGACCCCCAAAGTGCGGCTCCGACAGCTCCTTGGAGCCGGACTGCCCGAGTCGGTCGGAGCGGTCGCGATGCGCATCGTACTTACCCAGCCGGGGAACGTCTCCATTGCGCGGTGCGAGTCGTCCCCGTGCGAGTCGGTCGGAGCGGTCGGGTCCTGCGAATGAGTCGGTCGGAGAATTTGCGAGCGCACGCATCGTACTCGCTCGCCCGGACGCACGTACGATTCGGTCGGGAAATAGGGCTCCGAATCGGATCCGGTAAAGCCGAATCCGATTCGGAGCCCTACCGGCCGAGATCGGAATCGGCCCCTCAGTCTTTTATCCTTTATTCCATGATTGTGAAAAAGTATGCATGGTAAGTTGTATGAGAACATATGAGAGCAAGGTCCTGGCTTCCAGGGCACATGGTGTTGATCAGCTGCTTTTATCCTACATAAAAATCTATGATTCAGTATCTACAGCTACATTGGTCAGATGGGTATGTATGGTTATGAGTGAAGCTGGTGTGGATCTTTCCAGGTTTGGAGCCAATTCTTCAAGAAGTGTGATGGCTAGTAAGGTTTTTTGGACATGTGGTTCGTACATTAAATCCTTAAGAAAGTAGATTTGTCAAAAGCAAATACTTTTAAAAAGTTTTATTTGAGACCAATAGAGCATGTTAGTTGTGTAGCTTTGTATTTATTTAAACATGCATATTGGTAGCCTATGGTCTTGTAATGAAATAGCGATTCTCCAATTAGCATGCAGAAATAATCTTGATTTCATTAAAGACAACGGAGGATAACTTTATCCCACCCTCCTCACCCTTGAGGAGAGGTACCAGGATGGTGAGTATCAACGTACGGTGAGTATTTAATGATTTTGATGAAATGTTTAAAGAAAATTGATCTCTCTTTAGCATTTGGCCTATACCTCAAAAGTTTACAGTTAGGAGTTAAGGTCCTTTGTATTCATCTCATGAATATTTCCTTACATTTATTGTGAGATTTTTTCCCATTCTTTTAGACAATGCTTCATAAAATTCAACAGGAGATCATGAAGTAGCTTGTTACCTGTTTTGTCGCAGACTAAAGAGCATGATGTCTGCGTGCGCTGGATATTTATGTGTTTTCCTGAACATTCTAAGTGCTTTATGATGTATTACTATTCTTTAAAGGGCTGCATGTTGGAGCAGCAATAAAACATTATTGCATAATGTTAGCCTCCGTTGTCTTTAATGAAATCAAGATTCTCTGTGCTTGTTAATTGGCGAATCGCCATCCTACTCATTCACTGAGCAGTAAGCAGAATTTTAGTTTTTTTCTAAAGTTCCCCTCAATTAGTGTAGTCCACCAAGGCAAAATAAAAAACGGTGCTTGTTCTCCCCTGACCGTCACCTGGTATGGATGCTATGTATAATCAAACCTATTCTTGGGGACTCTAGTGTCCAGCAGGAAAACAAAGGGAAACTGCAGACCACATTTGGTCTTTGTGTAAAGTAAGCAGTGAATTAAGCTCACTTGGATGGTCCTTGTAAATGTTGTCCTTTAAAACTTTGGGGCATATTTACAAGCCCCTATCGCCACCACAAATGCACTTTTCTCGGCATTGTGGTGGCGATAGTGGCTTCGTCTTATGCACAAGGCGGCGTTATGCCACTTAACGTGGCTTAACGCCACCTTGTGAATAAGGCACCCTTTGACGCTATACTTAGCATGAAAGGGGCGGGCAAAGGGTCTTGTGGTGGGCGTTCAACCGCAACACCCATTGATTTTGACGCTGCCCCATATTTACAAGGGTGGTATAGATATGGGGCAGTGCCAAAATTAAGACCAGGGAAAACCTGGTCTTACCCTGGCGCAACGAGGAGAAAGGTTTAATATCTCCTTGTTTTTGCTGTTTCCAGCAAAACACCATTGATTGTTTATGTGCAGGAAGTTGTACCTTCCTGCGCATAAACAATCATTTAAAAAATGACGTTTTGCAACTTCTATGTGTGCTGCATTGAGCAGTACACATGGAAGTTTCAAAATGCCATTTTAGATTGTTTATGTGCAGGAAGAGATACCTTCCTGCACATAAACAATCATTCCCCTCAATGCAGACACCCTTGCACTATGGTGCAAGGGTGCCTGCGTTGGCGCTAGGCAGCTAAATTAGCACCAGCGCAGGGGTAAACGCAAGGCTCAACCGTATTCTTGTAAATACGGTACAGCCCTGCATTTTAGAAGTGGCAGAGTGCAGCATTAAGCCAAGGAGGCTAACGCCACGCTCCGCCACTTACTTGTAAATATGCCCCTTTGTCTTACAATGACCACGCCGACCTTATTGTATCTATACCTGCATGCAGGTGGGCCACATGCCACTCAGCCAAGATTGCTGTGCAGCTGTTCCAAACATCTCTTAGCCATGGAGAATCTAGAAATTCTGCAGCCATTCTACTTTAAGATGGCAAGTCTTGAGATGTGGCCCTCACTCAAACTAGTTTTCAGCAACATGCTTCACATAATATCAACAATAGACATCAGAACAACATATGAAATGTAAAAGGGAAATGAAAAATATTCAGGGTGGAAGGTGAATTGAGAAAGATGGCTCTGCGTAGTGAAAGCATAACATGATGTGTAAGAAAGGATGCGCAGCTCCTGTGTAGGGGGCGATTTCCACACCAGAGTGCCACACACAAGTTTGCACAGTTGTTCTTGGTTGTGTATAATGCACTAAGTCTGGTTAGATGTATCTAGAACAGAGGCCACCATAATATTACAGGAAATGTGTATATTGTAAGGTACCTGGAGAGGAAGCAATTATTACTCAGTTTCAGAAATATATGGGTTGTGTCCCTATTGCTAATATTTGTTTTTCAGCATTTAATGTTTAAACATTGTTTATGTACAACATTCATCAGTGATAGACAAATGTTTTCTCATGATCTTTCGCCCGATTATGTTTTAGAATTTTGCCCTTGTGTAGAAATCATTTGAATGTAAAGATGACTTCGTACGCTCAAGTGATTTCAAAACGATCAAATATTAGTGAAAAATTGAATTTATTTTACCAGGTTTCATCCTTGACCAACTAACAATTTTGTGTAGGATGGAATACCTGAATAATTAGCTTTTGAAATGTTAGGTTTGAATATTACTTTGAAAGACAATTTAAGAAAACCAACTTAATCAGTTACAGTGTACTAATATTTATTGTTTGAGACTTTCTGGTGTGTGCTTGGCTCTTGCGATCAACGTGTTTCAGCCAGCTAGACTACTGAGCAGTCCTTCATCAGGAAGGGAATGATGAACCTATTTTAAAAAATGTGGTTGAGCCTTAAAACCAGTATTAGCAGATCTTTATTTTAGGTACACAAAAGAAGAGTGGTGGTGTATGTAACTTAATGCATGTGCTATACTAGGAATGTTACCAAAATTACTTTGAATTCTCACTAGTCATTTACTCTCAAACAACATCATAAGTGACACAGAACATGTTTGTTTTCCACAAATTCAATTTCTGCTGCTGTGTAGTGCAACTACTTATACTATTTGCATTCTTCACTAGTTCTATATATCTCTCCTCAAAGGATCATTTCAGCAGTTCATACTTATTTTTATTATTTAAAAAAATATTTTTATTAGGTTTTATACATAACATTTAATATAAGCGAACCAAAACAGAAGGGGAGTCATTTCTCAATATGGCAAGACCATGGAGGCATTGACTCTGAGGCTGAGCCTGGGCATAGAGGTGGAAAGATTCAGTACAGGACTACAGGTGAGAAGATCCCCATATCCGTTCAGGGGTGGGTTGACATTATTAACAGTTCCATTAAGAAATCATGTCCAATACAGTGCAAAATAATACAGTACAGTGCAGCACCCCTGTTCATTGTGTGCCCCATTGAAAGTGCCAGGTGATGGAGAATATGAGTTGCGTCTGTTCATCTAAGATCCTCTCATCTGGGACCTTACATTGTTATTGCCAGAGCTGTGCATTATTGGAGGTTTTAGATTCCCGGAAAACTGCCAGATATTCCACCAACCTCTGTGCTTGATCCAACTTGCCCAACCCTTTGTTATTGTCTCTATGAAGTGACTCTGACTCAGTGTCAGCCCAGTATTTCACTAGCCCCACCCATTGATGAATGCAGGGGCCCCACTGGAATTTCCAGCTTGTGGCTATACATATTTTTACCAGCATGAGGACCAGACTTTACAGTGCAGGACCTGCCCCAGCAGGTAGCTCCTGGGCCTGATAGATTAGAGAGGCCTGTATCTCTCTCCAGGTAGGATATTACCGTTAACCAGTAAATTGACACCCTTTGGCAGGATCATGCCATTTGGTGAAAGCCTGGAACATCCTCACCCCATCTGGGGCATTGGGCACTTGTATGGTGTAAATTAGGCCCAGCCTCCTGTGAGTAAGGTAGGTTCTATGCAGAAAGTGGAATTGTTGGAATCGGAATCTAGCGTTTCTGTAGACTTGGGTGGGGTGTTCTAGTGCTGATTCACATTCTTTATCAGTTGTATCTCACCCCAAGGCCTGAGCCCATTTGTCTATGAAGGATTGTAGCTCACCATCTAGGTCCTTATGGAGGGCCCTGTAGATTAGGGAGACAGCTTTCCGACCGTTGCTCAGTCAGTAGTTTGTTCCATGTCTGATTAACCCCTGTTGCTGTTGCTGTTCGGCCCCGTATGTTATAGGCAATGCATAATAATCTTCTGTGTCCCAAAAGGATGCCAGGTGGGACCCCATGTGTTTCCAAGATGTCCCCATAAGTTTTCAGTTGCTCTTTTTTATAGAGGTCATCTGTCGTGATCAGCACATATTATTTACAGAGTGCCAACCCAGCAGTCGATCCTCCCAGCAACACTCTCAATGGAATGTTTGGTGAGTATCCCAGATGATCGAGATGACCCTTGTGTTTCCCTCCCCAATTCAGCATTATGGCTGCCACTAAAACTGGAAAGTCCTTCTCCTTATGTTTCACTAGGGACAGTTGGAGCTTCAATATCTCCTCTGGGCTTTTCTCCGTCCACGCCCACGTTGTCTTTTCTGGTGATGCGTCTACCAGACATAGCGCGGCCCACTGCAGCTGAGCTGCTGCATGGTAGTAATTAAAATTAGGGACCCTCAGTCCACCCTTTGTCTTGAGGAGTTGTACTGTGACCAATATGACTCCATCTCCCAGTGTTCCATATTAGGGAAATTACTAAGGAATTTGGAAATGCTTCGGGGGTATTTTGTGTTGCAGATTTGCATAGTGATAAAGTAGTCGGGGAAGTACCAACATATTTGTGAGGGCAACCCTGGCCATTATACACAAGGGTTGTTTCTTCCTAAACTCCATGTTGGTCTTGAGTGACCTCTTGCTTTCCCTATAATGACTTCCGATGTCCTGTGGGTTGCGAAGGATTTGCATAGCTAAATATTTAAAGGAGTGTGGTTCCCATTGAAGCTGTCCAGCTAACCAGGAGCCCCAACATGCTCCCAAGCTCTTCAAGGAGTTCCCTTGCACGGTGCAATCCCTGGCATCAAGTACCCAGAGTAGATCAGGACATCGCACACATATAGTGGAATTGTGTAAAATATCACCCAAGCCACCATTTCCAGAGTGTTGCCCTCCGCGGGAAACCAGGATCTGAGGGGGCCCATCCCTAGAGAAAATAAGAGGGCAACAGGGGGTATCCTTGCCCAGCCCCCTCTGAATGTGAATCTGCTCTGAGAAAACTGACCCAGTCTTGTCCCTGACTACCGGGCTAGTGTACTGAATTTGTGTCCACCTAATTATTGAATAAGGGATTCTCATCTTTTTCATCATGGCACATAGAAATGCCCAAATGCCCAAGGCCGGCCAAACACATATGCGCACTTAGGTTTCTCTAACCCAGCTGTATTGAACAGCCAGGCTAGAGAACCCCACAGACTCCCTGACCTGAGCGGAACGTCTTTTTAGCCTTCTCAGGCCAATCCCCCGCTGCTCTGAGAGCAGTGCGGGGATTGGACAGGAAGTCTGTGACGTAGTCCCAGTGTCTGCTGGGACAAGGAAGAACCAATGTGCAGGCGCAATGCGGAAGGCGGCCGGCAGCAGGTAATTTTAGCTTTTTAAAAAGTTAGTATTATTATTATTAAACTCCCTCCCCCCTGTGCTCCCCTCCCGTGCCCCGCTCACCCTCCTCCCGCCACACCACTTTTTCTATCTGGCGGCCGCTGCTGGTTGAGGATGCATCACGCAGCAGCGGTTCTGAAGAGCTGCGGACTGCGGTGCAAGGTGCTGCATCAGACATGAGTTGCGCAGTGGCAGATCTAATGAAGCCGTCAATGGTGCTTGTGATGGAGGTCCTGTGTCATCGAGGATGCCGTTGATGGAGGCTTGCGATGGGAAGTCCTGCATCAGAGACGTGTTGTGTAGTAATGGTTCTAAGAAGCTGCGGGCTGTGAGGCAAGGTCCTGCATCGGAGATGCGTCACATAGCTTCAGTTCTGTCATAAAGACCACAGCTGTGTTGGCAGAGCATCTTCAGGCCCACTTCCAAGGGTTCAGGACTGGAGTGGCACCACTTGGGGATAAGACTCACAGAAGACACAGTCCAAGTGCTGGGTTCAAGGTGGTTGGAGCCTTTTCTGTCCCTGAGGCTCTGATCAGGAGGCCAGCCAGCTAGCTCTTGTAGTCACTCGGGTGGTCCTGGGTTGAAGAAGCAGGTCCAGTCCTTTCAACTCAAGCAGCAGGGCAGCAGAGAAGCAATCCTTCTTGGAGCAGAGCAGCACAGCAGTCCTTCTGAGTCTTTCACAGGTCCAGAGATGTACTGAAGAGTTGGGTCTGAGGGTCCACTATTTATCCCTGGTGCCAGCTTAGAAGGGGGAGAAAATTCTAGGATTCTTCCCCAACAGAGATGTCTGGTATTTCCTGCCTCCCTGCCCTGGCCCCAGCTTGTCTGAGGGCACAAAAACTAGTGTGAAACCCTTTGTGAGTGTGCTGGGGCAAAGTCTTTGTGATGTTCAAATGCTCCTCCCCCTTGTCAAGTCAGAGATGGCCCATCCTGCCAACACCTATTCCCCCTATGTTCCACTATCTAGGAGTAGCCCACAAAGACCAACTGCCAGCTGCACCTAGTCATGTGAACCAGAATACAGACTGCAGGCACCAAACGGTTGGGACAAGAAAATGCCAACTTTCTAAAAGTGGCATTTTCAGGATTGTGACTTAAATTCCAACTTTACCATAAAAGAGGGCTTTAAATTTCAATTCTTTAGACCCCAAACTCAAATTTCCTACCTGCTTCCAATTCAAAGTTATCACTTGTTAAATGTATTAAGATAATCTATTGTCATCCTATGGGAGAGGTAGGCCTTGCAGGGGTGAAAAACAAATTTAAGAGTTTTTCACTACCAGGACATGTGACAGTTAAACATGCATATCCAAATCTTTAAATAAACTGCACCCTGCCCTATGAGCTGTGTGGGGCCTACCCTAGGGGTGACCTATATGTATTAAAAAGGAATGTTTAGGCCTAGCAAAAGGTTTATTTTGCGAGTTCGGCACTGTAGTTTAAGACTGCATCCACAGGCTGCAATGGCCTCAGACCTGTTTAAAGGGCTACTTAAGTAGGAGGCACAATGAGTGAGAGTGCTGCAGGCCTACTAGTAGCATTTAATTTACAGGCCCAGGGTACATGGAGTACCACTTTACAAGGGACTTACACGTAAATTAAATATGTCAATTGGGTGTACGACAATTTCAGTATATTTAAAGGAGATAGTACAAGCACTTAAGCACTAGTTATAAGTGGTAAAGTGCACAGTGTTCAAAAACCCTACCAAAACTGGTTCTGAAAACAGGAGGGTGAAGGCAGAAAGTTTGGGGAGAGCCCTCCAGAAAGGCCTAAGTCCAACAGTGCACTCGGCCAAAACAATTCCAGTCAAACAGACTAACCTTGATATTTCATTTTAGTGTAGTGAAGGATGGTCGTAAAGCTATTGGAGTGCGCGGTCATTGTGACATGTTGCGGCGGCCCCCATGTAATGCTCCCTGTTTGCAAGGCAAAGTGGGACAAGTGTCCGTTAGGAGTTCCCCCAATGGCATTTAAAGCTATAGATACTTGTAGGTATAATAAAACCCACTGATGGAAATAGCTAAAGATTGAAGCTATAAATACCTGCTGGAGTGATAAACACACTTATTTATTTATTAAGGAGTTTTATATAGCGCTAGCCTGACCCGAGGGTATTGGAGCGCTTCACAACAGTTTTTGAGCAAGATACATACAATAAAGCAGTATTCTACACATAGGTTTGGAAGTCCAAGTGTGCTGAGCAGCATTGAGGTAGTACGTGAGTCCTGAGATAACCTCATAGAGTGCACGTTGTCTTGGGGTTGATACAATAAAGCAGTATTCTACATATAGGTTCGGAAGTCCAAGTGTGCTGAGCAGCATTGAGGTAGTCCGTGAGTCCTGAGATAACCTCATAGAGTGCACGTTGTCTTGGGGTTGAACCACTTAGGGGGGGGCAGTTAGGGGTCAAATAGCAGGGAGGAGGTAAGTCTTAGAGCTACAATGTCTGGGAGAGACAACGAGCAGGGATTTGAGTTTAGATGGCGGCTATCCATTCCGGAGGGAGCGGTTGAGGAAAAGGACTTTTAGGTGTTTTTTGAATTTTGTGAAGGACGAGATAGTAATGATACCGACTGGGATGGCGTTCCAGATTTTGGGCACGTTTCCGGCGAAGGACCGTGCGGCAGTTTTTTGTTTGCGTGTTTTCATAGGGATGAGTAGTAGGGTGCTGGAGCTCCTGAGGTTCCTTTTCTGACCAGCCCTCTTGAGTTTAGCAGCCAAATACTCAGGTTTTCCTGTGTGCAGCGCTTTGTGTGTGAGAGAGGAAAAGAAAACAAACAATGGTTCTGTCGGGTTTTCAATTATTTCTTGTAAGAACGCCTAGTGTGGATATATTATTTTGTAGTTATTTTGTAGTTACTAACATAAGTATCTCAGTTGTCCAGACAGGATAAAAAACATAACAAATAATCTAGAGCGTGACACAAATTTCTGTCTACTCACTTGTTTTTATATAAATTGAATCATTCATATATATTTGACACATTTGTAACGAGGCTGTCAACACGAAGTGAGGTATATACACGGTAAGTGAACAAGTGACATTAGTGCTCAGTGCTGGTGCTCAGTGCGTAATATGTACAGTGGGTTTCAAATATGTACATGGGAAAGAATAACTCTGCTGTGTAATGAATATTCTTAATCACACAGAGCCTTGGTCAATCTGGACCGTGTGAGGTCGTCGACGTTTCAACCCAAACTGAGCTCCATTAGATAGTCAAGGCGGGTCTTCATCAGGACAAGGAACGGGGGTTAAGGGTGACAGCCCAAAGGAAACCAGAGTGGCTCCTGGTTATTCAAAATTCTTATAGGATCCAAGTTAAATCAAGCGATGTGAGTCGTGAGAAAGATCCGAGCGATGAGTCTCGGTATTAGTGGCAGCAACGGAGTGTTCACTGCTGCTCAACGGAGACAGGCATGTGTCCTGTTCTTCCGCATCCGTTTGGTTAGAGAGAGGGATTTGTGTGTGAGGCAGGCAGTTCTGAAACTGGCACGCAGTTCGACTGGGAGCCATTTTAGTTCTCTGAGTGCTGGTGAAATGTGGTCGTATTTCCTGATTCCAGTGACCATTCTAGCTGCTGCGTTGAGAGTAGTTTTGAGGGGAGCTAGGTGAGATTTTGTTGTACCAGTGAGGGTGGTATTCCCATAGTCGAGTCTGGATAGTACCAGTGATTGGGTGGCTTGTTTGAGGTCGTTGGTTGGGATGAATGGTTTTATTTTGTTAAGTAGCTTCAGGTTGACGAAGGCACTCTTTGCGGAGTTCTTGATGTGTTTGGCCATGTCGAGTTTTGAGTCTAGGGTGATTCCTAATGATTTAACGGAGTGGGTCAGAGTGTGATTGCCGTTAAGAGCATCCAAAGCTTTTAGCCATTCTGAAATATGAGGGTTCTCTTCTTTGTTGGAGATGAGGAGTATTTCGGTTTTGTCTTGGTTGAGTTTTAAGTGGTTAAGCGACAGCCAATGTTGGATTTCTTTTAGAGTGACATTTAGTCTGTGAATGTCATCTATGGAGGAGGTTTCTAGATAGATCTGGGTGTCATCTGCATAGAGGTGGAAAGGGATGTTAGCATTTTTTGAGTAGGGTGGTGAGGGGTTCCATGTATATGTTGAACAGTTGAGGTGAGAGCACTGAACCTTGGGGGCGCCCCTGTTGACGGGGTGTAGGTCGGAGGTAAAGTTTTTTATTTTTATCCTTTGTGAGCGGCTGTGTAAGAAGGAGGAGAACCAGCATAGGACCACCTCATCAGCACCTACCCTTTCTTGTAAAGCCTTGATGAGAAGTTGGTGATCAACCGTGTCAAAGGCTGCCGATAGGTCTAGGAGAATGAGGAGGCAACATTGGTCGGTATCGAGGGATTTGTGGATGTCGTTTGTGATGTTAAGGATCGCGGTCTCGGTGCTATAGCCTTTTCTGAAACCCGATTGGTGGGGGTCAAGAAGGTTGATGCTATCCATGTGATGAGTCAGTTGGTGGAGGACGCATTTTTCAAGGATTTTGGATAGGAGGGGGAGATTGGAGACGGGTCTGAAGTTATTCAGTTCCTTTGAGTCAAGGCCTGTTTTTTTTTAGTAGTGGCGTGACTTGGCCAACTTTGAGGTATTCAGGTATGATGCCGGTTCTCAGGGAGCTGTTTATGATCTTGCACCAGAACGGGGTTATGGAGAGTTTCAGTTTTTTGATCAGTTGGGTGGGTATCGGGTCAAGGACGTGAGAGGCTGGTTTGGAGGTGGAGATCAGTTTGAGGATCTCGGTTTCCGGGATGGGGTTGAAGGACTTCCAGGTTTTTGTGGGGTGCTTGGGCGTGCTATCTACTGTCACTGGGGGCAGGCTTTTGCAGACGGGGTTGACGTTGATGTCCAGTGAGAGCTCAATCTTGGTGATTTTTTCTTCGAAGAAGTTGGCGAAGTTTTCACACAAGTCCTTGGAGGCCTGTAGGGAGGATTCCGGGGGTTTGGAGGTTTGTTGCCTGATGATTTTGAACAGTTCATTGGGCCTGTTTTTTGCGTTGACCAGGGCGGCGCAGAAGAAGGTGGATTTTTCGCTGCTGATGTGTTTTTTGTATTTCCTTTGGGTTGCTTTGAGTTGTTCGAGTAGGCTTGAGGAGGGGTTGCTCCTCCATAGTCTTTCTGTAGCTCTTAGTTGTCTTCTTTCGTTGTTAATGTCTGTGTTGAACCAAGATCTGGATGGGATATTCCTGGTTTTTTTTAGTTTCAAGGGGGCTACTTGATCTAGAATGGATGTCATGTTTGTGTTGTAGTGGGAGGTGAGTTCTGTTGTGGATAGATCATCCGTGGAAGCAGTGAGGAGAGAGTTAACCCTTCCCTCTAGGTCAGTCATGTTAATCTGAGTGAAGTTTCTAGTCCATTTCGGAGGGTCTTGGTTGGGGGGTTTAAGTGTGATCGGCTGAGTGAGGTGGAAAAGGATTAAGTGGTGGTCGGACCAGTCCACGGGCAGGGTGCGGTCTATCGTGACAGTGTCGTGCTGGGCGATAATGACGTCTAGGATTGCTCCTTTGTTGTGGGTTTCCTCTAAGCAGTGTTGGGTACCCACTTGTTGATGTGGGTAATCCAGCACACAAGATTTAATGCTCCCACAGTTAAAATTGGCTGAAAAGTTTTTAAAGGCTCCTCTTTAGACCTTTAAGGTGCCTCGTGCAACATGTCTAAAATACTGTAACAGGGGCTTGAATGTAAAAAATTAAAACGCTGTAGCAATAAAGTGCCTCGTGCAAGAAGTCTGAAGTACTGTAATAGGCGCTTGATGCTTTGTAGAGTTATTGGGGGCACGGACCAACTGTATCAATTATGGTACTTTGGACTTATTAGTTGCCCCTGCTGCAATGATGTCATGTTGTTTTAAAAAAAACTCCATCATAATACAAATTTAGAATGCCTTGTACGATAGGAATGAAGCTCCCTAGGATCCTTGCTGGGCTACTTCAGAATACCATGTGAGAGCCGCCCCCTACTTCATTCCCTTTGTCAGCTACCTGTAGTGTCCGTTAATTATGGATGGTGTTCTCCTGCCACTTGCTGGGTTAGGGTCGCTGTTTAAAATAAATTCAGAATGCGCGCTGATAGCTGAGTGGGCTCCACTTTTAGGCAACACTACCTCATTACATGTACGGATGTTTAATGTTCAGAATATAGGTCGCAGCCAGTATCTTGTTTGGGACCATAGTGGTTTACAAATGCAGACTATGGGGCACATGCATCAAGCATTTTTTGACTTCGCAAACGGGCCTATTCGCAGAATCAGCCCGTTTGCGAATGCAAAAATGCTTTCGGGATGCAGCAAACCCCAATTTGCGATTCGGTAACCTGTTACCGAATCGCAAAATGGGTTTGCGATTCGTTATTTGGAAGGGGCGTGTTTAGGGCGTCCCTTTCAAATACCGAATCCTAACGGTATGCATGAATGTTTTATGACCGTGAATGCGATCGCAAAACATTTGCATATTACCGCCTACTTCAAGTAGGTGGTAACCCATTCGCAAATGGGAAGGGGTTCCCAAGGGACCCCTTCCCCTTTGTGAATGGTTGTAAAAGCATTTTTAAGAGCACACAGTGGTCCCACGGACCACTGCCTGGTCTTAAAAAATGAAAAGAAAACTTTTCATTTTACTTTTTGTAAAGCATCTCGTTTTCCTTTATGGAAAACGGGTTGCTTTACAAAAAAAAAGATTGCGTTATTGAAAAGCAATCACGGACATGATGGTCTGCTGACCTCAGCAGGCCACCATCCGCATGATTTTTGCGATTCATAGGGGGTCGCAAACTGCGATATACCTCATTATTATTAATGAGGTAGAGCGATTTGCAACCGCCTAGGAATCGCAATCTGAAGCTCTTCGAGTTTCAAGCATTGTAAATTGCGATGACCTAATTGCGATTCTCAGGAATTCCCAATTAGGTATTCGCAATTTACATTTTGGTGCATGTAGCCCTATATGGACTAGGAATTCTGCTCCCATGGTGCACAGCCTGCATTGTCTGTTTACATCATGCTCCTTTCTATCATACCAGAACACCTTTCGTGGGATCAGACCGAATCTTAATTGCATCAGTTGACTTTTCATTTTCTTGGCTAATGGTTGAGAAAGGTAGATTCGGAGTGCACCCATGTAATAGAGATTGGCTGCCCAGCTGCCATTGCCTTCCCCTTCAGCGCCTTCATGTCTAGGTCTGAAGATATTAATTGTGCTTGCTTTAAAAATAGCTTTGATATGTGGTTGGCAGGAAGATCGGACGTCCATATGTCCTATGCTTCTAGATAAATCAGCCAGAGACCTGTTCATATACCAGTGCCAACTGGATTAGCCCAGTTTATCACCGCCCATAGATTGAGTTTCAACGTGTTAGTTTGTTCTTGCTTTGCTTTCAAACACTTGGCCAGGAATTTTGCATTCAAGATCAGCTGCTGGGAGGTCGCGTTAAATTCTAGGAGGACTTGGGCATGAGCAGTACACTCCGGTAGGGCAAACGTTTTCCTGTAACAGGTTACTTGAGGTCTGTCTAGCCAGTTTGCCTCTGAATGGTAGGATGCCATAAGCTGTAATGGGTAGCAATTTGCTAGCTGTAATGTTTAATAGAGCTCATAAGTCCGGAATTTGGATCGATCTTTTTAGCTTACAAAAGGCCCAAGTCAATGAGTTGCCTGGCGCTTGCTGAGTATGTGTATACGCTGTTGTTTAGCCTCGGCTGCCTAGCCAAACCCCCAAGTACTTGTAAGAGTCCACTTTCTTGATTCTTCTCCCTTTGATAAACCATGATCCCTTTTTTGGTCGAGCCTAGACAGCGCTTGTGCTATCTGCAAGATATCCTGTATTCACTCTACGGGCTTTAAACACGCCCAACGCTTTTGGTTGGTAGTTTGGCCTGCCTTTCGAAATTCCTTTACTCTGTTTCGTGAGTAGTGTACACCTGCCCTGTGGTTATTCCTCATTCTTAGTCGTCTAGACAGTGCTGCAGCTGCTTCTTTGGTCCTGTCGGTAATTCCTCATTCTAAGTCCTCAGGACAGTGCTGCTTACTGCTTCTCTGGTCTCTGTGGTAATTCCTCATTCTAAGTTCTCCAGACAGTGCTGCTAGCTGCTTCTCTGGTCCCGTAGGTAACTCCTCCATTCTAAGTCCTCTAGGCAGTGCTGCAGCTGCAGCTCTGTTCCCAGTGGTAATTCCCCATTCTCAGTCCTCTAGGCAGCACTGCAGCTGCTTCTCTGGTCCCGTCAGAAATTCCTCATTCTTAGTCCCCTAGACAGTGCTGCTAGCTGCTTCTCTGGTCTCATCTTCAATTCCTCATTCTAAGTCCTCTAGGCAGTGATGCAGCTGCTTCTCTGGTTCCAATGGTAATTCCTCATCTTCAGTCCTCTAGGCAGTGCTGCTGCTTCTCTGATCCCAGTGGTAAAACCTAATGCCAAATCCTCTAGACAGTGCTACTAGCTGCTTCTCTGATCCCGTCGGTAATTCCTCATTCTAAGTCCTCTAGGCAGTGCTACATCTGCTTTTCAGGTTCCAGTGGGAATTCCTCATTCTAAGTCCTCCAGACAGTTCTGCTGGCTTCTTCTCTGGTTCCGTCAGTAAACCCCTCATTCTAAGTTCTCTAGGCAGTGCTGCAGCTGTGTCTCTGTTCCGAGTAGTAATTCCTCATTCTAAATCCTCTAAACAGTGCTGCTTTCTACTTCTCTGGCCTCATCAGTAATTCCGCATTCCAAGTCCTCTAGGCAGTGCTGCAGCTGTGTCTCTGGTCCCAGTGCTAATTCCTCATTCTAAGTCCTCCAAACAGTGCTGCTTGCTGCTTCTCTGGTCTCATCGGTAATTCCCCCATTCTAAGTCCTCTAGGCAGTGCTGCAGCCGTGTCTCTGTTCCCAGTGGTAATTCGCAATTTGTAGTCCTCTAGGCAGCACTGAAACTGCTTCTCTGGTCCCGTCGGAAATTCCTCATTCTTAGACCTCTAGACAGTCCTACTAGCTGCCTCTCTGTTCTCATCTGTTATTCCTCATTCGAAGTCCTCTATAAAGTGCTGCAGCTGCTTCTCTGGTCCAGTCGGTAATTCCTCATTCTAAGTCCTCTAGAAAGTGTTGCAGCTGCTTTTCTGTTCCCATTGGTAATTCCTCATTCTTAGTCCTCTAGACAGTGCTGCAGCTGCTTCTCTGGTCCCTTTGGTAAATCCTCATTCTAAATCCTCTAGGCAGTGCTGCATCTACTTCTCTAGTCCCAGTGAGAATTCCTCAGTCTAATTCCTCCAGACAGTTCTGCTAGCTGCTTCTCTGGTCCCGTAGGTAACTCCTCCATTCTAAGTCCTCTAGGCAGTGCTGCAGCTGTGGCTCTGTTCCCAGTGGTAATCCCCCATTCTAAGTCCTCTAAACAGTGCTGCTAGCTGCTTCTCTGGTCCCATAGGTAACTCCTCCATTCTAAGTCCTCTAGGCAGTGCTGCAGCTGTGGCTTTGTTCCCAGTGGTAATTCCCAATTCTTAGTCCTCTAGGCAGCACTGCAGCAGCTTCTCTGGTCCCGTCGCAAATTCATCATTCTCAGTCCTCTAGACAGTGATGCAGATGCTTCTCTGGTCCCAATGGTAATTCCTCATTCTTAGTCCTCTAGGCAGTGCTGCTGCTTCTCCAAACAGTTGTTAAAGCTCATTCTAAATCCTTTAGACAGTGCTACTAGCTGCTTCTCTGGTCCCATCTGTAATTCCTCCTTCTATGTCCTCTAGGCAGTGCTGCATCTGCTTCTCTAGTCCCAGTGGGAATTCCTCAGTCTAATTCCTCCAGACGGTTCTGCTAGCTGCTTCTCTGGTCCCGTCAGTAACTTCCCCGTTCTAAGTCCTCTAGACAGTGCTGAAGCTGTGTCTCTGTTCCCAGTAGTAATTACCAATTCTAAGTCCTCCAAACAGTGCTTCTTGCTGCTTCTCTGGTCTCATCGGCAATTCCCCATTCTAAGTCCTCTAGACGTGCTACTAGCTGCTTCTCTAGTCCCAGTGGCAATTCCTCATTATAAGTCTTCCAGACAGTGCTGCAGCTGTATTTCTGGTCACAGTGGTAATTCCTAATTCTAAGTCCTCTAGAGAGTGCTGCAGGTGCTTCTCTCGTCCCGTCTGTAACTCCCCCATTCTAAGTCCTCTAGGCAGTGCTGCAGCTGTGTCTCTGTTCCCAGTGGTAATTCCTCACTCTCAGTTCCCTAGACAATGCCGCAGCTGCTTCTCTGGTGCCGTCGGTAACTCCTCCATTTTAAGTCCTTAGGCAGTGCTGCAGCTGTGCCTCTGTTCCTAGTGGTAATTCCTCATTCTTAGTCCTCTAGACAGACAGATGTTCACACATCCACTATACTCCAAACCAAAACACATAGGTAAAAGACATTGTCATTTACAAGACCAATAGTTCTAACTCTGTCTTTGCGATATCAACCAGTAGATTGTTAGTTTCACAGTACTTGGCCAGAAGTCTCTGTAGCCCAATCTGGGTTTGTTCGAGAAGCACTGTCATCCGCATACTGCAGCATCTGTTTTTTGAGGACCGCTATCTTGGGTGGAAATGCCCTTGCTTCTTCCTGATGTTCTATTGGCTCAGTAAGATATAGCATGAATAATAAGGGGTCAAGTGTGCAGCTTTGCTTTATGCCTTATTTGTTTGGATTTTTGGAGATGTAGACCAGCCGGAGCTCAGTAGGAGGGATAAAATTCCTCATTTGTGCAATTTATCCTGCAATTTGCCTTTTGATACGCTGCTGAAGGCTGTTGCAAAGTCTACGAATCCTGTATACAGAGATGTTTTTCATCACCATTGTTTCTTCTATCAGATGGGTGAGGCAAAGGAGGTTGTCCTCTATGTGGCAGCCCTTTTGAAATCCTGTTTGGAGGGGTAGGACCAACTTTTTTACATATGTCCATTTTTCCAGTTCCTTATTTAGGATGCTTGTGTAGCATTTTCCTTCAATATCGAGGATGACAATCAGCCAAACATTCTCCGGGCAAGTACGGTCCCCTTTCTTTTGAATGGGTACTAAGCGTGATCCCCTCCAGCTGTCCGGGACTGAGGCACCAAACATGTGAGATTGGATGATTGGGGAAATTACCTCTATCCGTTTTTAAGAGGACCATTTAAATATTGCTGTGGGAATGCCTTTTAGCCCTGGTGCACCATTTGCGCTAATGGCACCAATCACCTTTTTCCACTCGACTCATGACTATTCCGCATTCTAAGTCCTTTAGGCAGTGCTGCAACTGTGTCTCTGGTCCCATTGCTAATTCCTCATTCTAAGTCCTCCAAACAGTGCTGCTTGCTGCTTCTCTGGTCTCATCGGTAATTCCCCCATTCTAAGTCCTCTAGACAGTGCAACTAGCTGCTTCTCTGGCCCCAGTGGTAATTCCTCATTCTAAGTCCTCCAGACAGTGCTGCTAGCTGCTTCTCTGGTCCCATTGGTAACTCCTCCATTCTAAGTCCTCTAGGCAGTTCTGTAGCCGTGTCTCTGTTCCCAGTGGTAATTCCCAATTTTTAGTCCTTTAGGCAGCGCTGCAGCTGCTTCTCTGGTCCGGTCGGAAATTCCTCATTCTTAGTCCTCTAGATAGTCCTGCTAGCTGCTTCTCTGTTCTCATCTGTAATTCCTCATTGTAAGTCCTCTAGAAAGTGAGGCAGCTGCTTCTCTGATCCAGTCGGTAATTCCTCATTCTAAGTCCTCTAGACAGTGTTGCAGCTGCTTTTCTGTTGCCAATGGTAATTCCTCATTCTTAGTCCTCTAGGCAGTGCTGCTGCTGCTTCTCTGGTCCAGTTGGTAAATCCTCATTCTAAGTCCTCTAGACAGTGTTGCAGCTGCTTTTCTGTTGCCAGTGGTAATTCCTCATTCTTAGTCCTCTAGGCAGTGCTGCTGCTTCTCTGGTCCCGTTGGTAAATTCTCATTCTAAATCCTCTAGACAATGCTGCTACCTGCTTCTCTTGTTCCGTAGGTAACTCCTCCATACTAAGTCCTCTAGGCAATGCTGCAGCTGTGGCTCTGTTCCCAGTGGTAATTCCCCATTCTTAGTCTTCTAGGCAGCGCTGCAGCTGCTTCTCTGGTCCCGTCGGAAATTCCTCATTCTTAGCCCTCTAGACAGTGCTGCTAGCTGCTTCTCTGGTCTCATCTGTAATTCCTCATTCTAAGTCCTCTAGACAGTGATGCAGCTGCTTCTCTGGTCCCAATGGTAATTCCTCATTCTTAGTCCTCTACGCAGTGCTGCTGCTTCTCCGATCCCAGTGGTAAAACCGCATTCTAAATTCTCTAGACAGTGCTACTTTGTGCTTCTCTGGTCCCATCGGTAATTCCTCCTTCTAAGTCCTCTGGGCAGTTCTGCTTGCTGCTTCTCTGGTCCCGTCAGTAACTCCCCCATTCTAAGTCCTCTAGACAGTGCTGCAGCTGTGTCTCTGTTCCCAGTGGTAACCCCCCATTCTAAGTCCTCCAAACAGTGCTGGTTGCTGCTTCTCTGTTCTCATCGGTAATTCCCCATTCTAAGTCCTCTAGACAGTGCTCCTAGCTGCTTCTCCAGTTCCAGTGGCAATTCCTTATTCTAAGTCTTCCAGACAGTGCTGCAGCTGTATTCCAGGTCACAGTGGTAATTCCTCATTGTAAGTCCTCTAGAGAGTGCTGCAGGTGCTTCTCTCGTCTTGTCAGTAACTCCCCTTTTTTAAGTACTCTAGGCAGTGCTGCAGCTGTGTCTCTGTTCCCAGTGGTAATTCCTTATTCTCAGTTCCCTAGACAGTGCTGCAGCTGTGCCTCCGTTCCCAGTGGTAATTCCTCATTCTTAGTCCTCTAGACAGACAGACGTTCACACATCCACTATACTCCAAATCAAAACACATAGGTAAAAGACATTGTCATTTACAACGCCAATAGCTCTAACTCTCAAAAATGCGAGACCTATAGCATTGCAAATGCTTGTTATTAGCTTGTGATTGGTGATCTTTACTGATATCAACCAGTAGATTGTTAATTTCACAGTACTTGGCAAGAAAATCCAGAAGTCTCTGTAACCCGATCTGGGTTTGTTCGAGAAGCACTGTCATCCGCATACTGCAGCATCTGTATTTTGAGGACCGCTATCTTAGGTGAAAATGCCCTTGATTCATCCAGATGTTCCATTGGCTCGCAAGATAGAGCTTGAATGATAAGAGGTCAAGCGTGCAGCCTTGCTTTATGCCTTATTTGTTTGGATTTTTGGAGATGTAGACCAGCCGGAGCTCAGTAGGGGGGATAAAATTCCTCATTTGTGCAATTTATCCTGCAATTTGCCTTTTGATACGCTGCTGAAGGCTGTTGCAAAGTCTACGAATCCTGTATACAGAGATGTTTTTCATCGCCATTGTTTCCTATATCAGATGGGTGAGGCAAAGGAGGTTGTCCTCTAAGTGGCAGCCCTTTTGAAATCCTGTTTGGAGGGGCAGGACCAACTTTTTTACATATGTCCATTTTTCCAGTTCCTTATTTAGGATGCTTGTGTAGCATTTTCCTTCAATATCGAGGATGACAATCAGCCAAACATTTTCCGGGCGTGTACGGTCCCCTTTCTTTTGAATGGGTACTAAGCGTGATCCCCTCCAGCTGTCCGGGACTGAGGCACCAAACATGTACGATTGGATGAAGGGGGGAGATGACCTCTATCCGTTTTTAGGGGGCCCATTTAAATATTGCTGTGGGAATGCCTTTCAGCCCTGGTGCACCATTTGCGCTAATGGCACCGATCACCTTTTTCCACTCGACTCATGACTATTTCTGGAGTGTTATCCTCCCCCCTCCCCAGAAGCTGTTACGAGCGTAAAGCTATTTGGCGATGGATCATTAGATACGTTTTTTATATGGGTTTCCCATTGGACTGGGTAGATATTGGACATTTCTGAGTGGGATTTGGCTGTTACCATGCCGTTTATCATGTCCAAAATTTTCTTTGATCCTTCTCATGTGATTGCACCCATCTACTAGCTTCTCCTTCCTTTGTACTGGCCTGTAACAATTTTTTTATAAGTCGTTATTAAATAGTTAATTCTATTTTTTGCAAACAGGTTGTTGCCTTTGTTCTGACATTGTGCTTCAAAGGCTTTATTTAGTTTTGATTTTAATCTACTTATTTACTCTTTGAGCTTTACTGATGGTGCCGTCCTTTTTCCTGCTTATTTTTTCTAGTCTTATCCTTCTTCTTGCTGGCCCCCTCGGCTTCCTGGAGAGCGATAGCCAGGGTTTTCCATGGGTCTTCACCGGATGGTCGCCCTGCAGCATTGCTCTGGAACTCCTCTAGGACCTGCTCCAGAAAAGACTAGAGTCCATCTTGGTCCTCCATGAGCCTTTTTATTTTCTTGATGGGTTCCAAATCCTCCTAATCACCGATGTAGTTTAACGTAGGGTGGCGAGTGCCCCGGGCGGTCACTTCACATTTCAGCTTTGCGTGATCACTTGCCAAGGAACAATACACCTCAAATTTACTTATTTGGTGGAAGTGGGCTATTGATGCCCACATGTAATCAAGCTTGGCCATCCTGTTGGGCGAGAGGCGCGTGTAGGCATCCGAGAAGCTGGCTCAAACCTGCCATTCAGGAGACATAGCCCAAGGCCATTTAAGTGAGTATTGACTTTCTTGCCATTCTTGTCTGGTCTTCAAAATTGCATCTGTTGCTCAGGGATATTCGAGTTTGATTGTCAAGCTCCTGCCAAATGTTACTTTCCCCCGTAGTCATTAGGCTTGAAGTCGCCCATCATTAGCCATATTGACTTTGAGTGTGACGTTTTTAGGCTTCTCAGTACAGGGAGTAGCAGGGTTAGTGTCCTCTCTCTTTTGTCTTTTGCCGGATTTAAATAGATTCTCCCTAGGACCAGCAGCAGGACCCTTCTGTGACTTGGCTTATTGGCTTGAGTTGCTATGATGATAATGTAGTTGTCATTTCCTGTTGCGCCTATGGATTTAGCTGTGGCTAGTTCTTTTTCCACATATATTGACACTTCCTGTGATGCATAGCCACCTGCTTTTGATCTGACAGCAGGTGATTCAGAAGTTGTAAAATCGGGCCAGAGGGCTGAGTCGAGAGCCCACGTTTCTTGTAGAGATCAACAAAGTGTCAACAAATCTTAGATACTCTATTGCCTCCTTTTTGCCTTCAGTTTCCACTAGCCATCTAGCGTTCCATGAGCAAACTGTTATGGAAGCCTGGGGTTTTCTCTTCTGGTCATTAGGTCTGAGTAGTTAGCGCCCAGGGGCATGATTTCAGATTGGTGAGCTGTGCATGTTCTGCCTATACTGGGGAGGCAAGTGCTGATTATCAGCTCGCCAGAGATCACTGTTGGGAGCTTGGAAGCACTTTTGGCACCGACTAGGACTGATTCATAAGCCTTGTGATAATGTATGTGTCTTTGGACTCTTTCCTAGTTGTCCCACTGGCTGGGGGAATGTTACTCATGAATATTTCAGGATATTTTGGTTCTATCGGGTACATGATTTTTATTCCCCATTGGTCCAGATGTGCTGGGTTTTCCTCCAGGACCAGGACTGGTTTAGAACTGGTAAAGATCATTTCTGAGCATTCATTTACCTCCCCAGTGGATGGGGGTAGGAAGGTGACAAATTTGATATCCTTTGAATTAATTGATTCCTGGCTGGGGAGGGTTGAGAACAATCTTATGATGTTCTCTATATTTTGTGAGTCCCATTTGCTCCCTAAAGTATATGTGCTGTAAAGTATGATCTTAGTAGTAGCTCTCGATGTGTTGAGGTTTTTGTTGCTCTGACTCCAGCTGGCAGTGTTATCCGGGATCTTTTCTCCTCTTATGCTGATGTAGCTAGGAGACAGCTTTTGTTCTCCAGTACCACATGGCTGATACTGCTGAGGCCATTTAGTGCCCGCCTTATTTGCCGCGAGTTCATTTCCATAGGATGAATCATCAGAATTGGTTAAAGGCTTTGTTGGCAAAGAGTGAGTTGATCGTGAGGGATGGGTGGGGCAGTCTGAGTTCCTACTGCTTGATTGATGGGGGGGGGTTCAATCAAATGTGCACTATTTAGCTGGGCCATTGGTAGTGACCCCCTCCTCTTTGGGAGGGAGTGATCGTCATTCTCCATTATGCTGCTTTCGATATCTCCATGTGTGCCTATGATTGAGTCTGTGGTTGAATTGACCTTCGCACTGTTCATGCCAGGACCAGCAACCCTTTGAAACTTGTTTTACGATGTGTTGGGTTTGATGTTTCTTTAACTTTTGGTTTTGGACTCCCAACTTGTTTTGGGCATTACATCGGCTTTTCTCTCATGTTGCTGTAGAGAGGACTTTATCCCTCTGTTTTTTTCAGTTTCTTGAGTTGTTTCATGTTCTTGAGAATGGACGTCTTCAGTTGATCCTGGCCTGGCGGCAAACAGGCACGTCCCCGCTCATCTTATGGCTTGTCTGATTGGATACTGAGTATTAACTTGAGTTCTCCCATTATTTGTGGTTCATTGTGGGACTTCCTACATTGAGATTAGAGCTGCCCCAGTCAGTCCCTTGTCATTGCTGCTTCTTCTTTTAAATCATCAATCGGGGTTGTTATGATGCTAGGGAGGGATGAAGGTTTCTCAATCAGGGGGCTACATGAACAAATTAGACGCTCTTCCCTTATTGTCACCAACTCTTGGGGTCTCATTATTATTTGATTTGGGTGATCTAATTTCCTGTCAACTATCATAATCAGGGAGTCTATTGTTTGTGGAACTGTAATTCGTATTCCACTTTGTCCACGTGTAGTGTTGCTGTTCACACCATGGAGGCCAATGTACTGATGATTCTGTCCCAAGGTTGCCATCCAATCTGATCTAGGTTTATTCGCCCTGTTTAGTGCTCAACTTGATTTGCTTGCCTTTGTTCCTCACCCTGAGTTGTCAGTAATATCATAGGCTGGTACTGTGCTTGGGGCTCAGTGGGGGCTTTAATGTTTCGCTTGTTTGTTTTTTTTAGGCATATTTGCTTAGTTGTGAGATGATCATTCTCTCGCTCTCGTTTTCCCAGTGCAGTACTGGTTATAGGTTTAAACATAGGATAAGCCTTCCCCTGCACCAGTCAGTTTGCCCCCTGTGTTGGCAGATGGTGGGCTTAGGGGTAACCAGCCTGCTTGGACTACTGACCCCTTGGTGATCTGGTGGTTTTCCATTTTGGATATCTTAAATAATGGACTTAATGGTGGCTTTGGCCATTGGTGGATCCCATCTGTAGTTTCCTCCATAATATTGTTGTTCTAGTTGCTTTTCATTTTCATCATTTTAATGTTTGGGCTTAGTGGTAGTGTAATCCTGGTGCTCTCCTTCCATGCTTTCCCACAGTTCCACCAGCTGGTCATCATAGGGTGACCACTCGACATTCATGCTGGGGATTGAGTGCCATGAGCGGGAATTCCAGGCTTGGATGCCTGACCTTGTTAGGTTTAAAAATCCCATTCTCGTTATACACTTGTTCTACGTTATATTAGGTTAGCAGTGTGCAGCTAAATTAGACACCATTCGTATTCACGTTTTGCAACCCACTGAGTTATCCTTGCAATGTGCGAGCTTCAGTTAGCGAGTGTGACTCCATTTTGAATTTCGTAATCCCTATTAGGCTGTGCCTGTACTAGGCCTCATTATTCGTATTGCTTGCCTCAGCAGAACACTGTATTCAGTTATTATTTTCTTTTCTGTTCAAGGTTGCCTTCTGACTTGCTAATGAATAGGCCATTCTGCCCTTGCATACCTATCCTTGTGTGTAGCTCTGTTCACACGTTAGGAGACGCCGAAATCCAGCACGGCAACCTTGAGATAGTGATAGCGTGTACCCATCTAGCAGGTGGTAGCCCATCCTTCTGTGCCTCCTTTGTTCATGTTCGGCCTAAGCCGGTAACTTTCCATTGTGGGCGTGGTTGGGAGGCCCTTGGGAGGAATGATTATGCATTGCAGACTGTTGGGGGGTCAGTCCCTCGGCAGACATCTTAGGGTGCAGGTCAGATTGGACTCCTCTGCAGAGTATTGGTAATAAACAACTGTTTTGTATTCTCTACTGTCTGACCGACTCTTTATTTGCTGGAAGGCGATTAGGAGGTTGTAGAAAACCCGGATGGCCCTTTTCGGGCCACTTCCTTCAGTTGGTGCCCGAACAGGGACTCCGCAAGGTGACCCAACTCGCCCGTAATCGGGTTGTAGGGTCGGGGTTGCATCCGGTCAGTTGGGTGGATCGGGGATCCCCACACGATAAGAGCCCGGTTCTCTTGGCTGCCCCACCCGTCTGATCGGGCGACTCCTCGTCTAGTGGTCACCGGCTGGGGTCCTGAGAAGGCGGAACCTTGGATTTGACCGTTTGGTCCGAAGAGTCGGCAGTGGAGAATAATATTGCTCGACCTGAGTGCACCAGGTGAGTGACTTGAATTCTTGGAAAATGTGGCGCCATGGTTGAACGGCACGAGCCTACGGGCTGTGTCTGGTACAGTCTCCGGACTGTCTTGTCTTGAACTTGGTGGGTTTGCGGACCCTTGAAAGACACAGAGTGTTTGTGAACGGTCTACCAGGCCAACTGGAAATTCGGCCCATTCTTGAAAAGGTTTGGGGTTGTTTGCGAACAATCTGCCAGGCCAACTGGAAATTTGGCTTATTCTTGAAAAGGTCTGGGGCTAGAGCCTGTCTTCTTGTCTTGGTACAGTCTGCGGACTGTCTTGTCTTGGTACAGTCTGCGGACTGTAGTGTGCGGTTTTTGGACCGCTTTGGTTTGGTTCTTGGACCATTTGTTGGTTGGTGTTATCTTTGTCCATTGGGGACAGTGTATGTGTCTTATATTAAGATGCCTTGTCTAAGTAAGTTAGGTTGTTTTGGATGTCGGTGTTGTTCCACTGAAGCTCGATTGGAAGAAAGGCAGCCGGCGCCTCCAGAGGGTACCCCAAATTTTGATGTATACGTCAAGCATGGCATTGGCCCTATTATGTTTAGCACGTTGTGGAATAAATATACGAGGGACAATGTTGAGTTACAGTGGCTGCTTACTGGCACATTTGATGAACAAAAGTTGAATTACTTGCAGGGCAAATTGTTCGCCAAAAAGAGCAGGCAGTCGATGTTTGATTCTCTGAGGACATGGCAGAAGGAAGCGAATCAACGACGTATGAGGGCAGAGAAGCAAGCTCGGAGGGGACAGACGCAAACGATAACGCAGAAAGCAATAGCGTATGAGAGAGAAAAGATCGAGAAAGGCACAGAGTTTGCAGATAGGAAGTTTTGATTTCAGAGTGATAAATGTTATGTTGCTAGAGAGGAAGGTGATGTTTTCGTTGAGGAGTTATTGGATTCTCGACCCCCACCTCCTTATGCCCCCGAACGGATATATCCCATAATCCCAACACCTCAGCCTTTGGCCTCTGGTTCTGCTATTCCTACGCTTCCTGTTTCTGGCTCTACTGCTTCGGCCCCGGCCCCACCTGCTTCTTCCCCACTTTCGCAAGTTACAGGGGCGGGAGCCGTAGTTCCCCTATTCTGTCTCCCGACTCCGTACCTGTGGTCACGCCGCCTCTTACTCCTGCAACACAGTCTTTGTGCGCGATGGTACCTGTTTCTTCATCTGCCCTTTCCCCTTTGAGTGTGTTACCTCAGACATTGCGAAATGCCGAGACGCCTGTGCGTGGAGTGCATGAAGTGAATTGGGCAGCGGCACGTGAACGCATGGATAAAGTGCTGGTGCGCTCTGCTGTGGGTGATGAGGAAAAGAGAATGGTGGCTGACCAGGCTGCACAGTGGGCCCGGAATCGGATTTATAGTGTGGAAGATGTGTGGAGCGTGATGAAAGATTATGAGCCGTTTATACAGCAACATGCACTTAAGCATATGTCGGCTACGCTGATAGGATTGTGGGAACATTGTTTCAAGGGTATTGCACCGCAGATAATTTATGACATTCGGGATAGGGTATATACTACAGATATGGCCCCCAATGAGGTTTTCAGTAATGTGACGACATTGGTGGGTTATCGGGGTAGATTGCTCCAGAAGGTCCCAACGACAGCGTCACAGTTCCCCATGAGGGAAGTTCATCCCATTTACCACCCCGAAATACCAGAGTTGCGAGATGGGAATAATATTGTAACTCGCCCACGAGTGGTGGCCCATTTCCAGGAACAGTGGATCTACACTCCTTGGAAGAGGAGTGAGGTAATATCCCTAAAAGGACAGTTGCCGGACCCTCAGAAAAATCCAACTGCATACTATAAAGAATTGACGGAGGCGGCCTCCTCCACGGTGATGACATTAGCTGATATAGAGTTGTTTTTCGGTCTTTTGGTACCGGTAGATATATGGAGACAGGTGCATACGCAGGATCATGTGGTGGAATTGGGTGGAACATGGGTTGAGAGCAGGGCATGGGATAAGGAGCGCAAGCCCGGCGAGAAACCGAAGGCAGAGTTATTAGCCTTGCCGGGCCGTATTATCACATACACTCCCCTAGAATCAGCGCCATGAAACCAACCGGTGTACGAGCGCTTTATAAAACCTTTTTAACATAACATAACATAACATGCATTCCCTTATCCCGCCGAGACAAGTGGATTGGGACAAGTTGACTGCGTGTCGTCAGAAGAAGGATGAAAGTGTGTCCGATTTCTTTACTAGGTTTGAAGGGGTGTTTCTAGATTTTAGTGGCCAAGATCTGTCGCTGGAGGGTGGTGTTCATTTGTTTGTCAACAGGTTTGTCACTAATTTGCTTCCCGAGATTGCGACTAGGTTGCAGACTTCGGAAAGTACTTGGACCACCTCATCCCCGTCAGTAATTTTGAGTATGGCACAGTACTACGAGCATAGAGAGAATGAGGACAAAGAGAAGGTGGAGAAAAAGTCAAAGGAGTTGAAGACAAGGGTGTTGATGCAGCAAGTGGTGAGGGGAAATGGAAGAGGAAGGGGTTCGGGTCCGGCCCAGCGGGGGTCCTGGTCTGACCGGAACAGTACACCGGGTGTGCCCGTGGGGTACAACCAATATGCGCACTGTAAAAATGAGGGGCATTGGCGAAGTGAGTGTCCGAAGTTGCTGCGGAAAGTTGAGGCCCCGAGAGGTTTTAGAGGACGTGGTAGAGGGGGAGGGGGCCGAAGAGAGGGACAGTATGAGGATACATCGTATGCTCAGCAGAGCAAGAACTATTTCGACGAACCCCGGGGAAGTCAGTACTATCATTACGACTATGACATGGACGAAGTGACGGGGATGTCCCACAGCTACGACAGCCAGGGACAGGGTAAGGGACCGGTTCCGGTGCCTGTAGATCAGCGGGGACCTTATGTCACTGCGGATTTGCAGGGCACGCCCAAGACATTCTTACTTGACACGGGTGCTATGAATAGCTCTGTTTTTCGTTCGCTGGTTCCAGGGGCAGCTCTGTCTGGCCAAAACAATGTTTCGGTAGGTTTCTCAGGCATGCCGGTTGTTAGCCCCATTTCCAAACCTCTTGCTCTGACTATTGGTCCCTTTACGGTGGATTCGCCATTCCTGTTAACGACAAATTGTGGGGAGAATTTGATGGGATTGGATTTGTTGAAGAGATTACATGCAACCATCTTTTGTTCTCCAGAAGGTGTTTACATGACCGTTGGGCCTCAAGTGGCTCGTGCCAAACAATGCTTTGCAAAAGACGCACCCCTCCCCGCTGAATTCAAAGAGGTGCCCCATAGCTTATGGGCAGCAGGAGATACGGATGTGGGGTTACTCCAGATCCCGCCGGTCTCTATTCAGATCAAAGACAATGCTGTATTGCCACGTATTCCCCAGTATAAGATTTCACAAGCAGGAGAAAAGGCATTGTTGCAAATAATACAGGATTTGATTGTCTGGCGTGGTTGAGGAGACAGTGGCGAATGTGTGTAATAGCCCTATCCTTCCGATTCTCAAGAAGACGCGCTTGGACTCTTCTGATGCTCATCCTGATGTTTATCGCTTTGTAATTGACCTCAGAGAGGTCAATAAAATAGTAGTACCCCAATATCCTGTAGTCCCAGACATCACCACGATATTGACAATGATTCCCCCATCAGCAAAATTATTTTCCGTGATTGATCTGAAGAATGCATTCTTTAGCATTCCTATTCATACAGATAGCAGATATCTGTTTGAATTCGCCCCAGCCGGCAGGAGCTTTAGATTCTGTCGGGCTCCTCAAGGCTGTACAGAAAGTCCTAGTATTTATAGTCAAGCCTTAAAAACTCAATTGGATTCTTTGGTACTTCCCACTGGTAATGTGCTATTGCAGTACGTAGACGACCTCCTTGTGGCCTCTGATACTGAGGATGGCTGTAAAGATGCCACTGTTAAATTGCTGTTACATTTGGTGTGCCATGGCCATAAGGTGTCCCTTTCCAAATTTCAATATTGTCGACAGGAGGTCACCTACTTAGGTCACCTACTATCGGAGGGTCGCAGACTAACACCTGAGCGCATATCTGCTATCACTAATATGCCTGTTCCTAAGACCCAACGTGAAGTACGTGCATTTATTGGTATTACCTCGTATTGTCGACACTGGATCCCCAATTATTCCTTACTAACAAAACCCCTCCTTTACCTGACCACCAAAGAAGTGCATGAACCCCTGCCTTGGACATCCGCATGCCAGCAAGCTTTTGAGCAATTAAAGGTTGCTCTGCTCCTGTGCTTGGTGCTCCTGATTACCAGAAGCCTTTTGTGCTTTACGTACATGAGGCGGACGGTTGCGCACTTTCTGTTTTAACACAGGGTTTTGGTGGTGGTGCGCTTATTTTTCTGCTATACTGGATAACGTAGCCAGAGTGCTCCCGAGCTGCCTGAGAGCTGCCGAGGCGGGGCTCGTTCTTGATACTGCTCTCACGGTAATGGTACCCCATGCTGTGGATACACTTTTGAATAAGACAAAGACACAGCACCTTACTAGTGCACGTCTGACTGGATATGAACTAACTTTGTTTGCTCCGCACATTACCATCAAAAGATGTGCCACTCTGAACCCAGCCACGTTACTACCCCTCCCTTCGACGAGTAATTACACAGATGTACATGATTGTGTATACAGAACGGAAGAGGAGACAAAAGGACGGGTAGACCTGACTGATGTTCCCCTATCTGAACCCCAATGGGGAACTATATGTCGATGGCTCTTGTTTCAAACTACCAGATGGCACCACCACTGCAGCATATGCAATTACAACATTACACACTATAGTTGAGACATCCCATGTCCCATACCAATCAGCCCAAGCTGCAGAGCTGGCTGCCCTTCTTCGGGCCTGTGAGTTGAGTGAGGGACTGACTGTCAATATTTATACTGACAGCCAGTATGCCTTTGGGGTTGCCCATAATTTTGGATGACTCTGGGCGGAGAGAGGGTTCTTAACATCACATGGATTACGAATACAGAATGGCCCATTGATACATAGACTCTTGTCAGCTCTAACACTTCCCAAAAGGTTAGCAATAATAAAATGTAGTGCCCACAAAGCAATAACAGATGATGTTGGGAGAGGAAATGCGTTTGCAGATTAAACAGCTAAAGAGACAGCAAGATCAAAGATGAAAAAGATGTTTGTGGTAGGTCCTGCTAGGTGGGTCCCGGACAATGGAATGTTCGAGGAGCACATATTAGAAAATGTCAAGGAGATACAAAGCGAGGCGACCCTAGACGAATTGGCAATATGGCAGGAGAGTACAGGGTGTCTGGATGAGGATGGGTGCTGGACTGATGAGTCCGAGAAACAGCGATGGATGTTACCTAATACCTATGTACTTCCTGTGGTTACCATGGCCCATGGCCCAGCCCACATTAGCACCAGGGGAATATGTAAGGTGTTGGACCCAGTGTGGCAGAATGACAATATTTCCAAAGCAGCCACTCATTTAGTGAAACACTGTATGATTTGTATGACACATAATCCTGGGAAAGGTACTCCTACACCCTCTGGTAACTTTGCACCGCCTTCGTTCCATTTCGAGGTTCTCCAGATGGATTTCATCGAAATGGAACGAGTCAACAATTTGAAGTATGTGCTGGTAGTGATTTGTGCATTCAGTAAATGGATTGAAGCTTACCCCATTAAAGAGAATACGGCTATGGCGACTGCGAAGGCACTCATAAAAGAGTTCTTCCCGCGCTTCAGATTGCCGCGTGTGATCTGGAGTGACAACGGAAGTCACTTCAATTCCAAGGTCATCCAACTGGTGTGCGAAGGTTTGCACATCAAGCAGAAGTTTCATGCAGCTAACCACCCTCAGTCAGCAGGTCTGGTTGAGAAATATGATGGTACTCTCAAGCTGAAGTTAGCAAAAATACAGGAAAGCACAGGATTGCGATGGCCAGATGTGTTGCCCATGGCCTTGTTATCCACCAGGGCGACGGCACACTCTAGGACAGGGTTGTCACCATATGAGGTAGTGTTTGGTCGCCCTGCCAAGATCTGGGGCGTTCCAAGGCCAAAGCGCTTCTCTGAGATAGAGCACCCTTTGCTTATAGACTATCTGTATGAGTTAACTAAAGATCTTCGTTCTCTTCATCAACAGATTCAGGAGACACTGCAGCCGGTACCAGAGGGGCCCAAGCATCAGCTACAGCACGGAGATTACGTCCTCATCAAGAACTTCCAGAGGAAGAGCTGCCTGGAGCCCCGTTGGAAGGGCCCCCTGTTGGTCCTCCTTGCCACTAGAACGGCGGTGAAACTCGACGGCCGGAAAAATTGGGTGCATGGTACACACTGCAAGAGGGTTCCTCTCCCACTTCCCTACGACAAGTGGGTGCTCGACGGCATTGCTGACCAGGAAGGGGAAAGGGTGCCCCGCTTTGTTCCCTTCTCTGAAGCCCGGCTAAGGTGGACGCGGACGGAAGCAGAGAGTGACGCCGCCCTGCTTGAGGCGGTCCCTCCGGAGATAAGGGCAGCCCCGGTTTCTGCCGCATCTGATCCACTGGCACCTGAGTCCCCATGCCTTTCTGAGCCTGAGTTTCACCCCTTTTTGTTGATGAAACAGTGCCTGGAGTTGACAGGTATAACTTGCACCCCTGAAAGAAGGACAGTGCGCCAGAGAGACAGTCCAGGAGTTAGGGAAGGACTTGAGATTAGGGTGTAGGTACTATGTCTGCAGTGCCTGCGACAGATTAGGGTGAACCACACTGGTGCACTGCCTGAGACACTGGACAGGATCGTTGAGGGTACTTGCCCAGGAGGGAGGGTGCCCTATCCTGAAAGAAGAAGGATTTGTTTCCAGCAAGGGCCGCGATTGCGCAGCCCCCTCGAGGGAGTGCTTCAGAGCACCATCGTTGATGAACGATAGGAGCCTGCCAGCGAGGCTCTAAACGGATGCTGAGTAAACAGTGCCCCTTTGGTCGGTTGTATTCTTGTGGCTCCAGTTCATAAGGCTCTTCACATGTTCCTATTTGGCTGTGCTGTCATGGAAGAGGAACAGCCCCTAGCGGCACCACCACCAGGGCAGAGTAGTCCTGTGTGGTCTAGCTGGTCTATAAGGAGTAAGATAGCGGTGGTAGTGTTCCTTCTCATAGTAATGATAATACTGTTAGGGTTAGTATGGTATTTAGAAGAACAGCATCCTGTGCACACTTTGATAGGGACTACCCCATCTCCACCTGAGCATCTGTTCGTTACGTTGGCCCCACATAAAGAGAGACATAGACAGACATATGTTGAAAATGCTTTCCTGCAAATGCTTCACCAAGTACATAATACAACGAATGCCACGAATTGTTGGGTGTGTGGGTTACTCCCCTGAGTTATGCACAAGAATGATTTACTGGTGTCTTTACCCCTGTCGTACCTAAGTAGTTGTGAGGCATGGTTCCTGTTGCTTTCCATGTTGTATATACATTACCATACTGATGCTATGAATATGACGGAGTCTGATTATGAAGCAGTGTTGGAATATATAGTGGTACACCAGGGTTATACACCTGGAACAGGGGGAAAGGACGGTACCTTACATCCACATGCTTGCATGAATGTTTACGAGGGTAACAAGAGTGCCACATGGCTGCAAAATGAAATGTTGGATTTTCAGGGATTCAATGTTACTGAATACTTTAAATGTTTCCATGCACGAAATATCACTGAAGATAAAGTCATGCCCGTACCTGTGGTTCATACAACACCTAGTTTCTGTGTCAAAGGTTCTGGGAATATTCCAGTGGGACAGAGCAGTTGCAACTACACCTATCGATTAAACACTACTAGTATCCCACCTTTGCTCACCCCCCCAAATGTATACTTTCTTTGTGGGGAGCAGGCTTATACAGGGCTCCCTATGGGATGGTCTGGCCGGTGTTATGTCTCTTTCCTTTTACCTCCCGTTTACATTGCACCGTCCAACTATCACAAAGACCATCGGCTGCAGCGGAGAGGCGTATACTTGTCCCGGGTAAGGAGAGTTATTGACACAGCAGCTATCGATCAAACTCATACTACTCTGCAGCAATTCATGGATGCCATGAAGGGTATTGTGCCTTTCTGGGGACCTATGTACAACAGTGTTAACATTCGTCGTCTCACCAGGGTTGTTGAAGGGGTTATCAACACTACAGCAGGCATACTCACTAACATCATGGCTGAGCTCCAGGCTACCAGACTCGTTGCTCTTCAAAATTGGATGGTTTTAAACGTTATCCTTGCAGATAGGGGTGGAGCTTGTCGCGTCATAGGCAGCAGTTGCTGCGTTTACATCCCAGACCACGCCCCTAATGTATATTCAGCTATCAAGAAGCTACATAGGCTTGCATCCGATATTCATCAGGATAATGGTTCATGGTCCTTCACAGGGTGGTTTTGGGCTCTGCTATCATCCTGGGGTTGGAAGATACTTCTTTTCCTAGTCGCTATTGCAGGTGTCATTTTCACGTGCTGCCTATGTGTCAATTGCCTTCCAGCATGATGCACCTATTGTGCGAGTAAACTCACCCCTACCCCTAAATCGCCAGGCCGTAATGATAAAGTCTCTAATATGAAGATCCAAGAAATACAGGATATGATGCAGATAGATGAGGGTATTTTTGAGTACTAAACATATCTTGCCATACATGTGGTGCTTACTTTTCCTTTGATATCATAGTGACTATGCATTTTATCTTTTCCCTGCTTAGAATTTTAAAGACCCTACCAGATAGCGTCAATAAAGCATTTAGCCTCTACTGCTAAAAGGAGGGTCTGTTAGGTTTGAAAATCCCATTCTCGTTATACATTTGTTCTACGTTATATTAGGTTATCAGTGTGCGGCTAAATTAGACACCATTCGTATTCACGTTATGCAACCCACTGAGTTATCCCTGCAATGTGCAAGCTTCAGTTAGCGAGTGTGACTCCATTTTGAATTTCGTAACCCCTATTAGGCTGTGCCTGTACTAGGCCTCATTATTCGTATTGCTTGCCTCAGCAGAACACTGTATTCAGTTATTATTTTCTTTTCTGTTCAAGGTTGCCTTCTGACTTGCTAATGAATAGGCCATTCTGCCCTCGCATACCTATCCTTGTGTGTAGCTCTGCTCCCACGTTAGGAGACGCCGAAACCCAGCACGGCAACCTTGAGATAGTGATAGCGTGTACCCATCTAGCAGGTGGTAGCCCATCCTTCTGTGCCTCCTTTGTTCATGTTCAGCCTAAGCCGGTAACTTTCCATTGTGGGCGTGGTTCGGAGGCCCTTGGGAGGAATGATTATGCGTTGCAGACTGTTGGGGGGTCAGTCCCTCGGCAGACATCTTAGGGTGCAGGTCAGATTGGACTCCTCTGCAGAGTATGGTAATAAACAACTGTTTTGTATTCTCTACTGTCTGACCGACTCTTCATTTGGTGGAAGGCGATTAGGAGGTTGTAGAAAACCCAGGTGGCCGTTTTCGGGGCACTTCCTTCAACCTTTTTGTATAATTTTCGCTGAAAGAGCGTTGTTTTGGGCATTTCTATGGGGCTCTTTATGTGCTGGCGCTTCTCTAAGCGCCAGCACAGAAGCACCAGCATAGTAAAATACCCAGTGCTGTCTTTCCTTGGAATGATGGTGATTACTGCAGCTGTTCCTTGCATTTCAAATTCAAGTGAGTGGAGCCCCCTACTTAAGGAGTCTTGGTTTGCATTAGTTTTATGGGGCCCAGAACTGTCCAATTGAGGTAATTGTGGCATTCCTGATTTGCCAATAAAAGCCTTATTGTGTTTTTCTCTTTTTATTGTTTTGTGGGGACGGTGTTGGGCTTAAGCGTACAAAAGCAGCCAACTACGGGTCCTCATATTGTAGACACGTCTCGTGCAGTAGGATCTCTGGTGGCTCTAGCTCAGGCTTCTCCAAAGAGTAGATCGTGAGCTACTGGTAGCTCTCCAGGTACCTGCAAGTAGCTTTCCTGTGTGCAGCCATACCTACCAAATTAGAAGGTTTTGCTTTCCTAATTTATTACATGTATACCAAAATGGAAAAGTGTGCATTCGAGATAAAAATGTGCATATTTTTCGAACTTGTAAGCTATTTGGAGAAAACATGGTTACATTTCCAAAATGTATTTAAAGGTGATACTTGAGTGATAAATCATTTGATGCTCGGGAGACTTATTGCTAATATTATTACCTTGGTGCCAGGTCGTTGTAGCTATGACTGTTATATATTACCCATTGTTAGACCTGCCAGCCTTAGAGGAGTCTCCCCCCAACATTTTGCTTCCTCCTCCACTTTTTGTTTATCTCGTTTTTACTGGCCATATGACTCAATGTTATATATTACCCATTTTAGACCTGTCAGCCTTAGAATGGTCTTCCCCCAGCTTTTTGCCTTCCTCCTCCACTTTTTGCTGATCTCATTTTTGCTGGCCGTACGACTGCGCACCTTACCACTCCAAACCAGTGCTAAAGTGCATTTGCTCCCTCCTTAAAACTTGATAACATTGGCTTATACCTAATTGACATATTTAATTTGCTTATAAGTCCCTAGTAAAGTAGTACTACATGTACCCAGGGCCTGTAAATTAAATGCTACTAGTGATTCTGCAGCACTGAGTGTGCCACCCACTTAAGTACCTCTTTCAAACATGTCTCAGGCCTTCCGTTGCAGCCTGTGTGTGCAGTTTAATCTGCCATTTCGACCTGGCAAAATAAACCTTTTGTCAGGCTCAAACCTTCTTTTCTAATACATATAAGTAACCCCAAGGTTAGGCACTGGACAGCCCAGAGGGCAGTGTGCTGTGTATTTAAAAAGAAAATGTACTTTTAAGTTTTATATGTCTTGGTAGTGAAAGATTCTTCAATTTGTATTTCACAACTACAAGGCCTAATTCTTCCATAGGATAACACTGAAGTTACCTTATTACATTTAATAAGCTGTAACTTCGGGGCGTGGCCTAGGCGGCCAAGATGGCGGTCGAGCCTTAAGGTTGCTCCCGTCGCCCGAAATAAATCCACCGTCATAATACCTGACAATGATGAGCGCCTCGACCAGCGGGATGTCGGGGCTCGTTGTGGGGCCCTGCTGTACCGAACGGGCCCCCTTTAGCCTGTTAGGGACAACCAGGATGGCTGATCACGAGGTGGGGACCTGCTGGACTGTCGGGCATTGGCAGGGCAGCGCACAGCTGTTGATTGGCTGGCTCAGTGGAATCCCTCGCTGCGTCGTCCTAGCGGTGTCGGGCAGCCTGCATCTCGAGGCGGTGGAGCCGGACCGGAGTGAGGAATTCTAGTCTGATGAACGAGTCCTGCCTGAACGAGCCCTGGAGAGGCCCAGTGGTGGTTTGGGTGGTGCTCGGCTACCTCGGCCTCGTGGGCCTGACTCGTGCTGATGTGCAGAGAAGCCCAGGAGCCAGCAGCCAACTAGAAGGTGCGGGCTCTACCCCTCCATCTTCCCGGTGTGGTGATTCCCTGAATGCTACCAGCGACACCTGGCCATAATGCTCTTCTGCGGTCAGGCTTGGGGGTAGTGATCCGGTGTGTGGATGGTGCTCCAGGCCTAAGGTGAGGGCAGCGTGATGACCGGCTGGGCGGAGGGCCCTCTTCTTCACCCGCCCTCCTCCCTGTCTTGACCTAGTTCAAGCTTGTGGTGTCATGGGGGCACACCGCAGGGGGGACCTACAGCGGGGGCTGGTATGGTGGACAGAGAGGGACAATGACCAGAGGCAGTTGGGGTGGCCTGCTTGGCTGGGCCCCTGAAGTAGCAGATGCATTTTTGTTGAAGATGGAACTGGAACAGGAGCGGTCAGGAACTACAGTGGTGGACTGCGGGCCTCCCCTGGTGGAGCCTCCAGGGGACTGACGGGTGTTACCCCTGAGCCCTGCAGCGGCGGCATTCTTGTTGACAGGTGTGCAGACTAGCCTTTTGCCTAAGGACTGAGTTGGGACCATGGGTGAGAAGCTCGGGTGTAGGAGGTGGACTGCTGCCTCCAGGGTGCCGGGGGGACGGCGATGTGCTCTTGGGGGTGAGGGCCAGGAGTAGTGGCTTGAGCGGTAGTCCTCCTATCTAAAGTACCTGTCTACAGGTTGTTTCTGGACGTTTCTTGTCCCCCCCCCCGGTATTTGCTCTGCTTGGTGGTCCTGGAGGTCGTGGCTCCCCCCCCTTGGGCCGCCATTGGCCCTGGCCTGGTGGCGCTCTTACTTTCTTTCTGCCTGATCATTGGATTCACGACTCCGGAGGATGGGGCGGGTGAAGGTTCCACCGCAAACCCTGGCCCAGACGAAAATTTATCAGTACACAGTCCCACCGACTGCTCCCCACGAGCATGCAGAGGGTCCAATTGATCGGATGCCTGACTCGGTGCAGCGGGGGCTGCAGATCTAGATGTGGTCATCAAGGCCATATAGGACTCCAGGGATGCTGTGGAGTCCAAAGTGGACGGTCCCCGGGTGGATCTCTCCATGCTGCGTCAGGATCTTCTTAATGTGGTGGACAGGACCACAGAGGTTGAGACCCGTGTCTCCTCTGCCGAGGACGAGATTTCATTGCTCAAGAGCCAGATGTCCAGGCTGTCTGCAAAAACAGATCTCGGTGTAATAATCTTAGACTTATTGGCCTACCTGAATCCTTGGAGCAGAGGGCCCTGGCCGGGGTTCTGGAGGGCTGGTTGAAAACATGGGTGCCCGAAAATAAATGGTCTCCTCTTTTTATTGTCAAAAGGGCACACCACTTCTTGGTGCCAAGATCTCCAACTGCAGCCTCCCCGTGGCCTGTGATCCTGTTGCTGCTCAACTTCAAGGACCGAGACGTGATATTACAAGAGGCCCATGCCCATCTTGATCTGCGTTTTGACAACTCGAAGATTCTCCTGTTTCCTGATTATACAAAGGTGGTGCAACAGCGGCGGTGCTCCTTTGCAGAAGTGAAGCAGAAACTCCATGCATTAGACCCGCGCTACATGCTCCTGTTTCAAGCACGCCTTAAGGTCTTCTTCCAAGCCCACACTCTCTTCTTTGACACACCGGATCAGGCTTGGGAATGGGCAACCGAGCGGCGGCGGCTGCAGCGACCCCCCCAAGCTGCGCCGATCTGGGAGCACAAAGGAGCGTACTGGGTCGCTCCCCCACCGTCGGCGGAGGGGGGGGTTACTCCGATCTTGGAAATTATGGGTCAAGCGCGGTGCCGGTGAGGAGGTCTCTGGCTCAGCTCAAGAAGAACGTACCTCATATCTGGCCTCATCACGAGAGGTCGAGAACCTCTTGAATACTCAAATGGTTTTTCGCTCTGCAGAGGTGGACCTGGGTTCTTCATCCCAACTTTCCAGAAACGCCATGACCCGGATATTCATTGTCCATTTACACTAATGGTCTTGTTGTGAGGGGCGGATCGGGAGGGACTGTCAGAGAGGATGGTTGGGCTCACCCTCCCTCCCTCTCTCAGTGGGATCCCAGGCCCGCGTGACCTTCTTCCCGTTGTCTTTGCTTCTGTTAGGTACCAAGGGGCAAAATCATGTCTATGTGGTGTACTTTAGTTGTCTTCTGCTAGATCCTACTGTACGGGTGCCTTTTGACCACACAGGTTTCCTACCCCTAGTTAGAGGTTTTGGGTCATTTAGTTAGGGCGACAGACAGTCGCGGCTCCTGGAGGGAGTGCTGCGGGGCGGTGGGGCGGGGCGGGGGAGGGGCAGGGTGGGGGGTAGTAAACTCCGGCATACGGCCAAACGGAGGTAAGTACATAAATAAATAAATAAAACAAATTACATTGCGCGCGCCGCATCGCCATTTGGCGTTGCAGCGCGCGCAATGTAATTCGTTTTTTCATTTATTTATATACTTACCTCCGTTCGGCCGTATGCCGGAGTTTACTACCCCCACCCTGCCCCTCCCCCACCCTGCCCCACCACCCCGTAGCACTCCCTCCAGAAGCCGCAACAGATGCTTCCTGGGGTGAAGTGTGTGGTGGGGGGATTGGTGGGTGGGTAGTTTAGTCAGGCCTCTGAGCCTGGTTTATTTCCTTGACCGTTCTGTCTTAACAATGTTTTTTCTTTTTAGGTTGATAGCAGCGATTACACACACACCAGCTGTTAGCTTTATATGGCATAACACTGCAGGCCTTCAGGGAATCATGTCTCATTCTTTTTTGGGTGGGGACCACTTCTTCCTCTTACAGCTGCGTCATGAACCCCTCTAAGATAACGGTGCTCTCCTGGAATGTGAACGCCCTCCTGGACCGCATTAAAAGTTCCAGTGTTATGATATATCAAGAGACACAGGCCAGCGGTCGTTTTCTTGCAGGAAGTACGAACCGCCCCTTTCTGGGATGTTTCGACTGTGACAGGGTTTACCACTCAGGTTTTGCACCTGGCTCCAGAGGAGTCACCATATTGCTGCATAAATCTCTTCCCCTAGCATTTACAGCACAGCACACGGACACTCAGGGATGCAATGTGGGTATTGAGGGCCGTTTGGAAGCGAAGCATTATAACTTTATATCCTGTTATGTCCCATCACCCCAGCTGCAGCCTTCCTTTCAATTGCTGAGATCCTTCGTCTTGACTCTCCCTCAGGGTGTTACGGGTGATTGGAGGAGATTTTAATGCGCTTCCCAATCTGGTCCTGGATGCTTCATCCGATCTGTACCCTGCCAGGCATTCCCGGTCAGTTTACTTGTCCTCGTGGGCAGATTCACTGGGACTTTGCCCAGAAACACCACGACCGCCCCGGCAACCACCGAGACCACTGCCCCCACAACCACCAACCGCCTGCTCTCCTGGACCAACATCAATGACGAGGACACCAGCGAGATCATGAACACCATCCACTCCAGTTCACCGCTAGACCCGTGCCCTCACCACATCTTCAACAAAGCCAGTACAGCCAACGCGCCCCATCTCCGGAAAATAATCAACATCTCCTTCGAGACAGCAACCTTCCCGGAAAGCTGGAAGCACGCCGAGATCACCGCCTTACTCAAGAAACCCAAGGCAGACCCCAAGGACCTCAAGAACTTCCGACCCATCTCTCTGCTCCCGTTCCCCGCGAAGGTCACAGAGAAAATCGTCAACAAACAACTGACCCGCTACCTCGAGGAGAACAACATCCTGGACCCTTCCCAGTCCGGCTTCCGCAGCAACCACAGCACCGAAACCACCCTCATCGCCGCCACCGATGACATCAGGACCCTGCTAGACAACGGAGAAACAGCAGCCCTCATCCTCCTGGACCTATCAGCCGCCTTCGACACGGTCTGCCACCACACACTACGAACACGCCTTCACAACGCCGGGATCCAAGAGAAGGCCCTGGACTGGACCACATCCTTCCTTTCCGGCAGAACACAAAGCATCCGCCTCGCCCCCTTCCGATCCAAGGCCACCAAGATCATCTGCGGCGTACCCCAAGGCTCCTCCCTCAGCCCAACGCTGTTCAACATCTACATGGCACCCCTCGCCCACGTCGCCCCGACAGCACAACCTCAACATCATCTCCTACGCCGACGACACCCAGCTGATCCTCTCCCTCACCAAAGACCCTCACACCGCCAAAGCCCACCTCCACGAAGGAATGAAGGCCGTCGCCGAATGGATGAGGACCAGCCGCCTGAAGCTGAACTCGGACAAGACGGAGGTCCTCATCCTTGGTTCCAACCCTTCAGCCTGGGACGACTCCTGGTGGCCAACATCACTGGGAACAGCCCCGCCACCCACCGACCACGTACGCAACCTAGGGGTCATCCTCGACCCCACCCTCTCCATGACTAAGCAGGTCAACGCCGTTTCCTCATCCTGCTTCAACATCCTCCGAATGCTCCGCAGGATCTTCAAGTGGATCCCCACCGAAACAAGAAAAACAGTCACCCAGGCCCTCGTCACCAGCAGGCTGGACTACGGAAACGCCTTCTACGCAGGAACGACGGCTAAGCTCCTGAGACGGCTGCAACGCATCCAGAACGCCTCTGCACGTCTTATCCTCGACATCCCCCGACGCAGCCACATCACACCCCACCTGAAAGACCTGCACTGGCTCCCTGTCAACAAGAGGATAACCTTCAAGCTCCTCACCCACGCACACAAAGCACTCCACAACTCCAGACCAGCCTACCTCAACAGACGACTCAGCTTCTACACCCCCACCCGCCAGCTCCGCTCGACCAGCCTCGCCCTCGCCACAGTCCCCCGCATCCGGAAAACGACCGCCGGCGGCAGATCCTTCTCCCACCTCGCCGCCAAGACCTGGAACACCCTCCCCACCAACCTCCGACAGACCCAAGACCTACTGGCCTTCAGAAGACTCCTCAAGACCTGGCTCTTCGATCAGTAGCAGCACCACCCCCCTCTTCCCCCAGCGCCTTGAGACCCTCGCGGGTATGTAGTGCGCTTTATAAGTGACATGATTGATTGATTGATTTGCGGTGCATGGCGCTCCTGGCATCCCACCCAATGGGCCTACACCCATCAATCTGCTGCGCATGCAGCGGAATCCCGCATAGACTTGCTGTGGTTACCGGCAGCGGATCTTCTCTCGGTTCAATCTGTGTGCATTCTCCTGCATGGTATTTCTGATCACGCCCGCTGTTGTTGTCATAGGGAACTCAGTCTACCATCCTGTGCCCTGCCAGGAGGTTCAATGCATGGCACTTGCAAACCTCTGAATGTGAGGCCTTTGTCGAGGAGGAATTACATCAGTTCTTTGAACTCAATGTGGGTTCAGTGGCCACGGCAGCGACGCTGTGGGCGGCTAGCAAGTCCTCATTGAGAGGCTGCATTAAAGGCTACATTTGTCAAGCCAAGGCGCTCCGAGTGGCGCACCTGACCAGCTTGGAAGCTCAGATATTACGCATGGAAGCTGCCCTTCGTCACCGGGATACCAAGCATTCCCGTTGCCTCACAGCCATAGCCCATACCGAATTGCGGCAGGTCTCATTAGAGGAATCCAGACAATGCAGGAGGGCTTCTACGCAGAGGGTATATGCCTCGGGTGATAAACCAGGTAAATTATTGTATTGGCTGGTGACCTGCGGCATCTCTGACTGAGTAGGTCTGGTGGTTCGGGACTCGTTGGGATGTCCCCAGGAGGATCTTCCTGTAATTGCTCTGACATTTGCTGACTTTTATCGGGGTCAATACTTGAAATGTCTCCCACTGTCAGCGGAAATTGCAAATCCCCTCCTAGACAGTATACCGCTGCCGACTATACCCAATGTCTTGGCCCAAGAGTTGGACCAAGCCCTGACGCTGGAGGAGGTGAGTGCTGCGGTGTTGAGGTTGCAGGCCGGAAAGACGGCTGGCCCAGATGGGGATCCCATTAATATTACAAACCGTTCAGTGAGATCTTATGTCCCCACCTTCTGAAGTTTTATACAGCCGCGCTGCAGCAGGGGTCCTTTCCACCAAAATTAGATTGTGCCACAATCGTCGTACCGCCTAAAGAAGGTCTCCATTGGGGCCAGTGTTACACTTATCGTCCGATTTCACTGATAAACACTGACATTAAGATCCATGCAAAAGTGGCAGCTATGCGGCTGGGCCGGGCCCTACCACATCTGGTTCACCCAGATCAGTGCGGATTTATGTCGCGCCGTAGCATGTGCCACTGTATTAGGAGGGTCCATTCTGCGCTGTCCCAGGCATCAGACCATGATGGTACTCTGGCCCTCTTGCTAGTTGACTTCACCAAAGCGTTTGACACAGTGTCTTGGGATTTTATGGATGGAGTTCTTCGCCGGGTCGGCTTGGGAGAGGGGTTCCGTCGCATGGTTCGTCTCCTCTAACATTTCCCGACTGCTCAGGTCCATATGAATGGGGTCTTGACTCCTGCATTTCCTATCGAGCGCGGTATGTGCCAGGGGAGTCCACTGTCCCTACTGCTATTTGCTTTGGTGATAGAGCCCCTGGCGTGGCTTATACACTGTGATGCCCAGGTGTGGGGCTGGCGGTGGGGAACTGGCCTTGAAGACCACATAGCGCTATATGTGGATGATATGCTCCTTTTCTTGACCGATCCACAACGTTCTGGGCCCCGTTGGCTGACACTTCTTAGGCTGTACAGTGAGGCGTCCGGGCTCCAGGTTAATGAAGGCAAGTTCTGCTTAGTGGAGGTAAAGGGTGATGCTCTGGGGTGGGTTTGGTGTCCCAATATTCCTACTCGGCATAATCCTTTTAAGTATCTAGGTGTTCATGTGTCCCCTATCCATGATTTGGCCAGGGCCCTTAACTTCTGGGGCATGGACCTGTGGCTTGATCGCGATCTTGGCTGCTGGGCCAATCTGCTATTGAACCCCATGGGGCGTATTGCCCTTTTTAAAATGGTGTGCCTGTCGCACAATTTGTATGTTCTGGGTAATTATCCTTATCCCATCCCCCGCAAACGGTTCCACTCGTTGACTGCTAAGATTACTAAATTTGTGTGGGCTTGTGGTCGTACAAGGTGGCATTTGATGCACTGCGCAAGTTTCCCTTTGACAGCGGCCTGGGTTTATCAGACATTTACTTATACTACCTTGCAGCACACCTGGTGCTGGTTAACGACTGGTTAACGGGGGGTTAGATGATCTGACATATCGGTTGGAAATTCATTCGCTGGGTATAGAAGGCCTGCTTGATCTTTTGTATGGAGTGCGTCTACCGGGTACATTGCCTTCTTGCACGAGGGTGTCCCTCATCTGTTGGAGGGTGGCCCTTCGCCTCACTGCTTGGGATCATTGTCTCACCTGCATGACCCCTCTATGGCGGGTAACGTGGCTTGGTCAGTGTAGGAAGCTGGCTTTGTATATACAATACCAAAGTAAGGGATAGTGGCTAGTCCAGGGGTTCCACAGAGGTATAATAGAGGCTAAATTAGATAATCACTAACAGCTCTATTTGTGGTAGTGTGGTCGAGCAGTTGGGCTTATCAAGAGGGTGTGTTAAGCATTTATTGTATTCACTCAATCAAGGCTGATGTCACACACTCAGAGACAGAATCCAGACCAGATAGGTAAGTATAAAAAAGGTATACTTATGGTTTATTTATAGAACCAAGCAGGATTTGGTACAGGTAGGTAATGAATACTTTCAAATGCATGACTGTTCAAGGAAATGCAGTTGTTCTTGTAATTGTAACAGTTACAGGTTGATATCACTTTTCAGAATACTTGGCATTACACAGTAAATACTATTTGATTACTTTCGGATTGCGTTACAATAGGGCTCACTTTTCCCCATACATAAGCAGTTCTACCTAGAACACTTTCTAAACCCAAAATCTCATTCTATGAGTCCCTGTAGGAGGAAAACTGGTTATCGAGCTTGGAGGTAAGTATTGGACTTACGAGGTTGAGGTTTCGGGGTTAGGACCAAGGCTCCCCAAGGTCCAAGTGGACACTCTAGTTGCACCACCAGCGGCACTGGGGGAGCCAGGTGCAGAGTGCAGGGGCCCAACGTTAGCCAACTGGTTAAGGGGGCCTCTGGGTGGGGTCTGCTGGCAAGCAGGCCACTTGAGTGTGAGAGCAAAGCTCCTAAGGTTGCAGTCGGCACTGCAGGGGCAATGACTGACACAAGAACTGCACCGCCAGTGGTACCGAGGCGGCCGGGTGCAGGAGGTAAAGCAGACGTCGTGGTCCCTGGGCTTCTCAGTGCAGACCGTTGGTTTTGGAAAGCTGCAGGCTCGGTTGGGAGGACTTCTTAGAGGTGACTAACAACTGGGAAGGCAACTAGGCATCTGGAAGGATGCTTGAACACTGTCGGTTGGGCCACCCAAAGGCCAGGAAGGCATCGAGGGCTGAGGTGTCTAAGGCGTTGGTTTCCTTAGGCTGCGATCAGTCGCGGTCGGCATCAGTTGGACAGACGCGGTCGGACTTCCTGGACCGCTTCGGTATTATGCCCCCTCCTCTTCCTAATTGGCTGAGTACCCTCATCTTCAAGATGGAGGCGACTGAGAGGTGTGCTTCACCTCACTTCCCTCACCTGAGGGGTAGGGTTGGCAACGGTGGGCACATCTCTCTTTCTAACTTGTATTTCCCACTGATTCTCCCACCCAAGTGGGGGTCAGAACCGGTGGGAGCCAGTTGCTGGGGCAGCAAAAGGCAGGGACAGCGTACAAAGGCGTCAGGCCTTTAAAGCATCCCTTTTCGTGGGCGCAGCCTATCCTGGGGGATGAGGCATGACAACTCTACCCAGGATGGGCTTTGTTTCTGGACCGGGAGAGCGGAGGCCCTCTACCCAGGGGTCCAGAAACCTGTCTGGTGGTGGCAATAGCAGGCAGCCATTCAGGAATCACACCAAGGCTGGTCGGTTTTCAGGGGACATCTCTAAGATGCCCTCTGAGTGCATTTTACCTTACACTGGCATCAGTGTGGGTTTAATGTGCTGAGAAGTTTGCTACCAAACTTCCCAGTTTTTAGTAAAGCCATTATGGAGCTGTGGAGTTTGTAGTGACCAACTCCCAGACCAATAATCTCTTTATGGCTTTACTACACTTACAATGTCTATGAATGGACTTAGACACTGTAGGGGTACAGGGATCATGCCTCTGTATCCTCACCTTAGGACTATTGCACCTTGCTCGAGGGGTGACTTCCCTAGGCCTTAGGCAGTGGATTGCAGGAATGGTACGCCGTGGAAGGTGCCATGTCGACTCTTCACTTTTCTCTGCACCAAAACACGCAGCCTGCTGGGGCAGAGTGTGTAGGTTAAGGTGCAGGGCCACTGAGGGTGGCACAATGGGTGCTGCAGTCTTCAGAGGCCTTCCTTGGCAGTGCCCTTGGTACCCATGGTACCTTTTACAAGGGGCTTGCCTGTGGCCAGGGATGTGCCAATTGTGGATAAAAAGGTACAATTTTGGGACAGAACACAGGCCCTGGGAACCTCATTGGCAGGGTCCCAGGGCACATCAAGTCGAGTTGCATCAGATGTCAGGCAAAAATGGGGGTAACCATGCAAAGAAGGGGCACTTTCCTACACCCCCCCCCCAAATGAAATAGGATGAGACTAACCTTTCGCAAGAGAGTCTTCATTGTCTAAGTGAGAAAATCTGGAAAGTCCATCTGCGTTGGCATGGGCAGTCCCAGGTCTGTGTTCCACTGTAAAGTCCATTCCCGGTAGGGCTATGGACCATCTCAAAAGTTTTGGGTTTTCTCCTTTCATCTGCATTATCCCATCTGAAAGGTCTGTGGTCAGTTTGAACCAGGAAGTGAGTACCAAACAGGTATGGTCTCAGCTTCTTCAGGAAGCAAACCACAGCAAAAGCCTCCCTCTCAATGGCACTCCAATGCTGCTCCCGGGGAGTAGCCTTCTGCTTATGAAAGCAACAGGTTGGTCTTGTCCTTCATCATTGGCCTGGGATAGGACCGCTCGTATCCCCAGTTCAGATGCTTCAGTCTGCACTATAAACTGCTTGGAGTAATCTGAAGCCTTGAGAATGCTCCAATGCTGCTCCTGGGGAGTAGCCTTCTGCTTATGAAAGCAACAGGTTGGTCTTGTCCATCATCATTGGCCTGGGATAGGACCGCTCGTATCCCCAGTTCAGATGCTTCAGTCTGCACTATAAACTGCTTGGAGTAATCTGAAGCCTTGAGAATAGGTTCTGAGCACATTGCCTCTTTTAGGGTGTCAAAAGCCTTTTGGCAGCCAACTCTCCAGTTCACTTTCTTGGGCATCTTGTTGGAGGTGAGTTCTGAGAGGGGGGTCACAATGGACCCATATCCCTTCACAAACCTCCTATAGTACACAGTCAAGCCAAGGATGCCCTGACTAGGGTCTGGGTTGATGGAGCTTCCCAATCCAGAATGGTCTGGATTTTGGGTTGGAGGGGTTGGACTTGGCATCCACCTAGAAGGTGGCCCAAGTACACAACGTTTCCCTGCCCTATCTGGCACTTGGATGCCTTGATAGTTACGCCTGCAGCATGCAGGGCCTGTAAGACCTTCCCCAGGTGGACCAGGTGATCCTGCCAGGAAGGGCTAAACACAGCAATATCGTTGAGATAAGCTGCACTAAAGCCTTCCAGCCCAGCATGGACTTGATTCACCAACCTTTGGAAGGTGGCAGGGGCATTCTTTAAACCAAAGGGCATCACAGTAAACTAGAAGTGCCCATCAGGTGTCGTGAATGCTGTCTATTCTTCTGCTCCAGGGGCCATGCCAATCTGCCAGTACCCTGCAGTCAAGTCAAAGGTACTTAAGAATTTGGCAGCCCCCAACTTATCTATCAACTCATCAGCCCTGGGGATGGGGTGAGCATCTGTCTTGGTGACAGCATTGAGACCGCAGTAGTCCACACAGAACCTCATTTCTCTATTTCCACCCTGTGGATGAGGTTTGGGGACTAGGACAACTGGGCTGGCCCAGGGACTCTCAGAAGGCTCAATGGCCCACAACTCCAGCATCTTGTTGACTTCAGCCTTGATGCTTTCCTTGACTTGGTCAGACTGGCGATATATTTTTATTTTGACAGGCAAGTTGTCTCCAGTGTCCCCATCATGGGTACACCAGGGGGTCTGACCAAGGGGTCAAGGAGAAGAGTTCTGCATGCTGTTGCAGAACTTGTCTGCAATCAGCCTGCTGTTGGGCACAGAGGGTGTCTGAGTAGACAACTCAATCCACTGACCCATCTTGGGGGCTGTAAGAGAGAAGGTCAGGGAGAGCTTCACTATCTGTCTCCTGATCCTCATCAGTAACCATCAGCATGGTTACATCAGCCCTGTCACAATAGAGCTTAAGGCGGTTCACATGTATCACCCTCTTGGGGGACCTGCTAGTGCCCAGGTCTACCAAATAGGTGACCTCACTCTTTCTTTCTAGGATAGGGTAAGGGCCACTCCATCTGTCCTGGAGGGCCCTTGGGGCCACTGGCTCTAAACCCACACCTGTTGCCCTGGTTGAAATTCTACCAGTGCAGCCTTTTGGCCCTACCAGAGCTTCTGGAGCTCCTGGCTGGCCTCAAGGTGTTTGGTTGCTTTCTGCATGTACTCTGCCATCCTGGAACGAAGGCCTAGTACATAGTCCACCACTGCCACCAATGTAGGAAGCTGGCTCAGCATATACTATAAACAAAGTAAGGGATAGTGTGCACAGAGTCCAGGGCTTCTCCAGAGGTATAGCAGAGGCTAAATTAGATAATCACTAACAGCTCTATTTGTGGTGGTGTGGTTGAGCAGTTAGGCTTATCAAGAGGGTATATTAAGCATTTATTGTATTCACTCAATCAAGGCTGATGTCACACACCCAGAGACAGAATACAGACCAATTAGGTAAGTATAAAAAAGGTATACTTATGGCTTATTTATACAACCAAGCTGGACTTGGTACAGGTAGGTAATGAATACTTTCAAATGCACGACTGTTCAATAAAATGCAGTTGTTCTTTTAATTGTAACAGTTACACATTGATATCACTTTTCAAAATACTTGGCATTACACATTAAATACTCTTTGATTACTTTCAGATTACGTTACAATAGTGCTCACTTTTCCCCATACATTAGCAGTTCTACATAGAACACTTTCTAGACCCAAAATCTCATACTATGAGTCCCTGTGGGAGGGAAAATGGTTATCGAGCTTGGAGGTAACTATTGGACTTACGAGTTTGAGGTTTCAGGGTTAGGACCGTGGTTCCCCAAGGTCCAAGTGGACACTCTAGTTGCACCACCAGTAGCACTGGGGCGGCCAGGTGCAGAGTGCAGGGGCCCAATGTTAGCCAACAGGCTAAGGGAGCCTTGGGGTGGGGTCTGCTGGCAAGCAGGCCACTTGAGTGTGGGTATCTGGTATAATGGGGTAAGCCAGTGCCCCTCAGAACCTGGGTGTGTAGTTATAAAAGTAAAGTGGTTCTGTCGGGAACCAAATTGCTTTCTTATTTATTTAATATTAACCTTTATAATTATGTATAAAGAATGGCTTATGCAAGCATTTTATCTCATTCACAATTAATGAAAAGAAAAGAAAAGAAAATAAGGAACACAACAAAGTCATGAGCACATCAAGTATTATATTCAAAAAAGGAGAGGAGAACACTTTATCTTGTTAGAAGATGGAATTACTTTTTTTCTTTTTTTGTAAGTGCTGATTGTCAGGATATTATATACAGTGCTACAGTGCTTTAAAAACAATCCTTTTCAAATGACATCTATCCCTAATTGCATGAATCACTGAACCACTGAAGATTGGATTTTCCTTTTGGTGTGGAGCTGTGAATTTAGGGTCAGGATTGTCTCAGGCACGTCAACGTTTCAACCCGGATGTAAGCGCGGTTTGTGCATCACGGAGTGTCTTCATCAGGACAGGGGATGAGAAATTGGACAGCCTTGGGATGAATCAAGGATCCACCGTCAGGTTGGAATCAAGTATGAGTAGACATTTTCTTAATCAATGGCAAGAAGGGTACGGCATCCAGTTTAGTTTTGATAATAAATATCAAAATGTAGGGGTCTCTGAATGAATGGCAGTGGGATCCCACATCCGTTGCTGGTGGAGACTGAATCTCAAGGTTAACAAGTCGGGTACTTCAGCCGCGAATGTCTTATCACCCTCCGTGACGCACAAACCGTGCTTACATCTGGGTCGGTTCAGTGATTCATGCAATTAGGGATAGATGTCATTTGAAAATGATTGTTTTTAAAGCACTGTAGCACTGAATATAATATCCTCACAATCAGCACTCCCCTTACACCTAGTCACTTTAGCACCTGCCCCGATTATATTTGTGTATACTGTCTGTGACAGCCTTGCATTGTTTTGCACCTACTGGAAAACGTACTAAAGTACAAAAAAAGAAAAAAAGTAATTCCATCTTCTAACAAGATAAAGTGTTCTCCTCTCCTTTTTTGAATATAATACTTGATTTGCTCATGACATTGTTGTGTTCCTTATTTTCTTTTCATTAATTGTGAATGAGATAAAATGCTTGCATAAGCCATTCTTTATACATAATTATACAGGTTAATATTAAATAAATAAGAAAGCAATTCACTTGAGTGTGGGAGCAAAGCTCCTCAGGTTGCGGTCTGCGCTGCAGGGGCCAATGACCGACACAAGAACTGCACCGAGGCGGCACTGAGGCGGCCGGGTGCAGGAGATAAAGTGGACGTCACGGACCCTGGGCTTCTCAGTGAAGGCCGTCGGATTCGGAAAGCTGCAGGCTCGGTTGGGCGGACTTCTTGGAGGCAACCAATGACTGGGAAGGTGACTGGGCATCTGGAAGGATGCTTGAACACCGTCGGTTGGGCCACCCAAGGCTGGGAAGGCATCGAGGGCTGAGGTGTCTTTGGCATTGGTTTCCTTAGGCTGCGATTGGTCGCGGTCGGCGACAGTCGTACAGACGAAGTCAGACTTCTTGGACCACTTCGGTCAAGGGAGCAGTTGTCTTACCTCATTTGGTCGTGGTCGGGGGAACCCTTCAAGTAAAGGCTGCAGATTTAGTTTTGAAGCTTGTAGGAGGTCAGGGGTCACCGGATACCACTGAGGATCGCCGGGGGGACGTCTTTGGAGTATAGGGCCACTCGGTCTCGGTCCATGGCGATAGGGTGCAGAGTGGTGCAGAATCGCGGAGTCTGTACTCTGAAGGTTAGTCTTTGGTTTGAGCAAATCCATTGCTCACGGGGAGACAGAGTCTGTTAGTTCTTCGCTGTAGGCAGGTCGTGGTTGGGACAGGCCAGTAGGGCTGGGGCCAAGTCAGTTGGTGTCCTCGGGTTTCTTCCTGGGTCAGCATGGCTCTTCGCTCCTTCTTCTTTCTTCCTCGAATCTGAGGAGGCAAAGTTTGGGGTCGCCCCTAAATACTACATTTAGGGGTGGTAAAGGGGTGTGTAGGTTGGGACCAATAGGTCCCTTCTTTGGGGTGGGCACACCCCCTACTGTGCCACCCTCCAGTGGGAGGGGGCATTAGCTTCTTCCTAATTGGCTGAGTACCCTCATCTTCAAAATGGAGGGGACTGAGAGGTGGGTTTGACAACGGTGGGCACACCTCTCTTCCTAACTTGGATTTTCCAATTATTCTCCCACCCAAGTGGGGATCAGAACCGGTTGAAGCCAGTTGCTGGGCCAGCAAAAGACAGGGACCTTGCCCAAAGGCGGCAGGCCTTTGAAGCTTCCCCTTTCGTGGGCCCAGCCCATCCTGGGGGAGGAGGCATGACACCTCTATCCTTGGTGGGCTTTGTTTGAGGACCCGGAGAGCGGAGGCCCTCTACCCAGGGGTCCAGAAACCTGTCTGGTGGCGGCAATGGCGGGCAGCCATTCAGGAATCACACCAGGGCTGGTCGGTTTTCAGGGGGCATCTCTAAGATGCCCTCTGAGTGCATTTTACCTTAAATCCCACATTGGCATCAGTGTGGGTATAATGTGCTGAGAAGTTTGCTACCAAACTTCCCAGTTTTTAGTGAAGCCATCATGGAGCTGTGGAGTTCATAGTGACCAACTCGCAGACCATGTACTCTTTATGGCTTTACTACACTTACAATGTCTATGAATGGACTTAGTACTAGTGCACCCTGCTACAGGGTTGACTTACCTAGGCCCTAGGCAGTGGATTGCAGCCATGGTACACCGTGGTGGGTGCCATGTTGACTCCTCACTTTTCTCTGCACCAAAACACGCAGCCTGCTATGACAGAGTGAGTAGGTTAAGGTGCAGGGCCCCTGAGGGTGGCACAATGGGTGCTGCAGCCTTCAGAGTCCTTCCTTTGTCACAGTGCCCTTGGTACCCATTGTACCTTTTACAAGGGGCTTGCCTGTGGCCAGGGATGTGCCAATTGTGGATACAAAGGTACACTTTTGGGAAAGAACACAGGCACTGGGAACCTGATTGGCAGGGTCCCAGAGCACTTCAGATCAGGTTGCATCAGATGTTAGGCAAAAATGGGGGGTAACCATGCAAAGAAGGGGCACATTTCTAAAGTCAGCTTTCGACCCTGGAAGGTTTTATGCTATGGGATCGTATTGGGATCTCATACCTGGGAGATGTTTATAAGGGGGGGGGGGGCATTATGAATTTTTAGGAGTTAAAAGTTAAGTACTCTCTGTCTAACTCACATTTCTTTTGGTACTTCCAATTGCGCCTTGCCTTGCAAGCTCATGAGTTCCTAGATGACTCATTGCCCGAATTCAGTCTGTTGGAGGTGAAGATTTTCCTTGGGCGGCTGGGTAAAGAGGCAACTTCTGTGATTTACCGATCACTAGTGATCCATGCCCCTGACTGCCTTGAGAAGGTCTGGCAGAGATGGGAGTCCTGGTTGGGAGACTTGGATGAAGAAGATTGGAGGGACTGGCGATTTCAATGTGGCTACGGATGATTCAATTTAACTATCTGCATGTGACGTACCTCACCCGAGGTGCTTACAACACTTGCACCCCGATACGCAAGCCATGTGCGTGCACTGCGCGCTTCCAGCCATAGATTTTTTCCATGTGGCCTGGGAATGTCCGGTGCTGAAGCCCTTTTGGGAGGAGGTGGGCCAAATACTTTCCTCTGTCTTGGTCCGCAAACTGGAGTTAATGCCTCGTACTGCTCTATAAGAGTTAATGGAGGAGGTAGGAGGCCCTAGAGCTGAACGTGTTTTTCTAGGGATGGCTTGCTTGGTTGCCAAGTGGGATGTGGCCCGTGCATGGAAACAACATAAGCCGCCGACTGTTAGAAGCTGGTGTGCAGGGGTGGACTGTTACGCTCATCAGGAGAAGCCCATGTTTGAGGCTCGTGGCTGTGCTAAGAAACATGAACACATATGGGGGAAATGGTGTAGCCATTATGGTGTATCGATATGTCTGCACAGTGTTATATACTATTGACGATTAGGCTTGCTGTAATGCCATGCATGTACATCGACCAAGTCTTGCACTGTGCTATGCTATGTCTTGCCGCACAATTCTAAATAAAGATGGTTATTAAAAAAAAATAGCTGTAACTTCCACATGGGAACAGATAAACAGTTCATGTTTGAGGTCTTTGGATTGTAATGAAAAATCGTTTCTTATGGTAAAGTCGGATCTTAATTACAGTTTTGAAAATGCCTCTTTTAGAATACTGCGAATACAGCAAAGATGTTCCCCCAAAAGTAAAAAATCTAAAATTCAGTGCATTGATTAGGACAGGCAAAAGCAGGGTGCCAATGCGGTGTGGGTGAACTAACCATCTGCCAATGAGGTGTGGGTGAACTAACCACTATTTAATAACCATTTAAGTGATGTACAGGGCCACTCTCAAAAAACTATCATGCGGCCATTTGGTTGGCTCAAAAATCACTTATTGCCACGTCCATTTCAGAGGCTGTGAACTGTCCGCGAGAACTGTTCAAAGTAGTCAGCGCTTTCATTTCCCCCATGGTAACTAAAAATATCCTCACCAACTCTATAGAACTTTGCGAGGGCCTCTCAGGCTTATTTCATAGGAAAATTCAGGCCATTTACAAGCAATTTCCATGGAGTACCACTAGTCAAGCAACACCTCACACTTCTTCCAGTCTGTTACTGTCTAGCTTTGCCCCTAATTCTCTTGAGGAATCTGCAATTGAATGAATGAATGAATGAGGAAGCATTTCTAAAGCGCATGGCTACCCGGGGGACTCCCAGCGCTAATAGCGGTGCAGCTTCAAACTCCGGGCAGGTTTAGGAGAATAGATATGTCTTTATATGCTTTCGAAAGGACAGGTAATTTGGCTCAAGGCGAATGTGAAGGGGAAGGTGGTTCCATAATTTGGCGGCGTTATACGAGAAGAGACGGCCTCCACTTCGTACTCTTCTTATTTTTGGAACTGCAGCCAGTTGTTTATTGTCTGACCTCAGGGCCCTATTAGAACGATAGGGCTGAATAATGGAGCTGATAATTGGCGGACCCTTGCCTGAAAGTGCTTTATGGGTAATGCACAGCGCCTTAAATTGGATCCTCTGCTGGATTGGAAGCCAGTGAAGCGAGGCAAGCGCAGGCTTGGCTGATAAGCGCTTGGGGATATTCAAAAGCATACGTGCTGCGCAATTCTGCGCGATCTGTAGTTTCTTGGTAGTGAGGTGTGGGGCTCCTAAATATAGGGCGTTGGCATAGTCAAGACGTGACAAAATTAATGCTTGAATCAGCAGTCTTCTGGCAGATAAAGGTAGCAGGGGAACAATCTTTCTTATCATTCTAAGGATCCCATATCAGCAGGCTGCGACCTTTCGTGCCTGCTCCTTGAAATCAAGATTGCGGTCCAACCATACACCCAAGCATTTAATCTGATCTTTCGGGGAAGGGGATGGGCCCAGGCAACTGGGTCAAAACGAACTTGTGCTCAGGGTGGCGGGGTTACCGAGGAGCATTAACTCTGTCTTAGCCCCATTAAGTTTCAAATATGAGCTGTCCATCCATATTGATACCTCTTCAAGACATGAGGCTAGGCAGAGTCCTGAATTATTCAGTTGATTGAGGGAGACTACCAACTGAGTGTCATCAGCATAGGTGATGACCTGTATTCCAAAAGGTAGCACCACTTCTGCCAGGGAACTCATGTAGACATTAAATAGAGTGGGGCTCAGGGAGGATCCCTGAGGAACCCCACATCTAAGGGGCATTCGCTTTGAGGTAATTTCATTTTCAAAGACTACAAACGATCTGTCCTCCAGAAAGGACTGTAGCCACTTTAGCACTATTCCAACCACTCCTGCATCCCTAAGTCTTTGGATCAACAATTGATGGTTTACTGTGTCGAAGGCTGCGCTGAGATCCAAAAGAATAAGAGCAACGCAGCCCCCGCCATCTAGAATTTTTCTTGATTCTTCTACAACTGCCAGCAGAGCCGTCTCTGTGCCCTGCTGTGGTCTAAATCCTGTCTGTGAGGGATGGAGATGGTTATTATTCTCCCAAAAAGTTGAGAGAGCAGAATTTACATGCTTCTCAGCCATTTTACTAATTCCTGGCAGTAATGAGATGGGCCGGTAATTTGCCGCCACGTCAGGGTCTAGATTAGGTTTTTTCAAAAGTGCTCTGACCATTGCCTGTTTCCAGAGAGGGGGCACAAGTCCCGTCATGAATGAGGCATTGATCACATCCAGAATCACTGGAGAAACCGTTTGAATAACTTCAATTAAAATAGTGGGAGGAGCAGGATCTGTAGGGGATCCAGATTTTAGTTGACTGAGAATCCCTCGGAAGGAGGTCAGATCGAGGGAGGGAGTTGCCTCCAGCAGACATTCTCCATTTTGGGTTATGTTGTTCGTAGCTGATATAGTTTGTTGGGCTGTAGTCTGAGTAAAGAATGTATAAATGCTTTGTATTTTGTCCCCAAAAAATTCTGCTATTTGGTTGCAACGCAAAGAAATATCGTCAGAGGCGATGGGAGGTGAGGAGAATGTAAGGAGAGATTTTGCAATACGAAAAATTTCGCGTGGGGAATTCGCAGCCGATATAATTCTCTCTTCGTAATAGAGAGCTTGAGCAGATTTTATTTCCGCTTTATAAATTTTTATCGCCTCTCTATATTTAGCTTTGTTGAGAGCTGAGAAATCCTTTCTCCAGTTTCTTTCCAATTTTTTACAGGATTGTTTGAGCTCCCGAAGTTTGGGCAAATACCAAGCATTTTGATTGACTCCTGCTTTTTTATGAGTCCAGGTTTTTGGAAGAACAGTATCAAGTGAGGACTCAAGCCATTTATTAAATTTATCATTTGCAATAATAATGTGTAAATCAGGCTCCCCTCTTGACCCCTCCACCCTTCCATCCTCAATCTTGCTGCACCAGTGGTGAATCCCTGTTTGAGTAAGCTGCTCAATGTATCTCTTGACCAGGCACTGGACCCCCTCCAGCTGGAAACAAGCTCTTCTGCTGCCCCTACTAAAGAAGCCTTCAGCCGACCCCAAGGTCTTTAGCATCTTCAGACACATTTCACTTCTGCCCACAGTTGCTAAGCTTCTTGAGAAGGACATAAATAGACAGCTATCAAACATTTTGGAATCGAGCCACTTGCTACATGACTCTCAATCAGGATTCCATGATGATACAGCACTGAGACTGCTCCAATTGAAATCTCAGAATACAAAGTTAACCAAGATTCAAACACTCTGGTCGTAGTTATGCTTCTAAATCTCTCCTCTGCATTCAAAATGGTCTCTCAGGCTCTGGAGAGACTTGAAAAGATCAGTGTGAGAGGTTGAGCCCTACGTTGGCTTAAATGTTTCATTAGCTGGTGCTCCTAGGCTGTCTTTCTTGCCCCTTCCACCTCTGACGCTAAACCCTTAAATGCAGAGTCCCACAGGGTGCGGCTCTCAGCCCTACACTATTTAATAATTATCTGGAACCCCTCGCTAAGTTAGTTGAATCCTGGGGAGTGACAGTTATATCCTACACAGATGATAATCGACTCCGCCTGGCTTTCCAGGAAAACATGGCCACTTCCCTTGACTCCTTCAAACTCTGCCTGAAATCGGTGGTGGACTAGATGAACGCAAGCTGTCTGAGACTTAACTCAGACAAGACTATGGTTCTCTTTTTCGGCATTAAGTCCATCCCGTCACCCAGCCTCTGGTGGCCATCAGAGATGGGTGTTCCACCCCCGTCCTGCTCCAGACCTGAGCTTCGAGCCCCAGGTTAAGGCATTATCTTCCTCCTGTTTCTTCACCCTCAGGTCTCTGAGGAGGATGCTGCATCTCATCCCAATAGAGCATCGCGAGACGATTGTCGACACCTTAATAGCCTCTAGGTTGAACTATTTCCACAGTCTGTACTTGGATCTCCCAGCATTCCTGATTCACTGCCTTCAAACTATTCAGAACGCTGCTGCTCGGCTGTTTCTCAAGATCCCTCTTCGGATCTCTGGGTCTGGTCATTTACGTGATCGTCACTGCCTTCCTGTCAACAAGAGGATTCTGTTTACCTTAGGAGCCGTTTCAAACCGTATGTCCAGGAGAGATCGTTGAGATCCAATAATCTCAAACTTTTTCAGATCCCCCATATCCACATGAAAAGAGGAGGCAGATTGTTCATCTTCTTGGCAACTAAGCTGTGGAACACACTTCCTCTTGATCTGAGAGGCAGCCCCTCTGAAACTGCTTTTAGAAAGACCTTAAAAAACCTACTTTTTGATTCCTCTATAGGTATCTGTTAGCCTCAATTATGCTGTTTGTCTGGGTAATCTTTTTCACTAGCGCCGGGATGCCTCCTCTGGGGTAGTTGTGCGCTCTACAAATGGAATTGCATTGCATTGTATAAGGTAACTCCAATGTTATTGTATGGGAAAAGTAGGTCTTGCAGTAGTGAAAAATGAAAACACTACCAGGACATACAAAACGTAAAAGTATATGTCCCACTTTTTAAATACACTGCACACTGCCCTCTGGGCTGTCCAAGGCCTAACCTAGTGGTGACTTAAATGTATTAAAAACAGAAGGTTTGGGCCCAGCAAAAGATATATAATTTGCTAGGTCGAAATCCAGATTAAACTGCACACATGGTAGGCCTGAGACCTGTTTGAAAGGGCTACATAAGTAGGTGGCACACTCAGTGCTGCAGACCTACTAAATAGCATTTAATTTACAGGCCGTGGGTACATGTAGCTCCACTTTACTAGGGACTTCTAAACAAATTAAATATGTAAATTGGGTATAAGCCAATGTGTTACCATGTTTTAAGGAGGGGCAAATTCACTTTAGCAATGGTTAGCAGTTGTAAGGTGCACAGAGGCCTATGGCTAGCAATATTAGATCAGCAAAAAGTGGAGGAGAAAGGCAATAAGTTGGGAGATGACCCCCTAAGTGTGACAGGTCTAACAATGGTTAATACATAACAGTCATAGCTGCAATGACCTAGACCAAGGTAATAATATTAGTAATAAGTCTCCCGCGCATCAAATGATTTATCACTCAAATATCACCTTTAAATACATTTTGGAAATGTAACCATGTTTTCTCCAAATATCAGCTTACGAGGTCAAAAAATATGCAGATTTTCATCTCGAATACACACTTTTCTATTTTGATATACATATAATAATTCAGAAAAGCAAATTCTTCTAATTTGATAGGTTTGGCTGCACAGAGAAGAGCTACTTGGAGGTACCTTGAGAGCTACCTGTAGCTCTCGAGCTACTCGTTGGAGAGGCCTGCCTTAGAGATTTAAAAAAAGGGCAGGTTTGAGGACCCATGTTTTAGTGCATGGCCAGGGGGCGTGTAAAGAGTAGGTTGGTTGCTTAACATCTGTCGGACTGAGTTTATTGTTTTCAACTTTCTGAATACACTGAGGGGCATATTCTCAAGGACTTATCGCAGAGTTAGCGGCACTTTATCGCAGCCAAAGTGGCGATAAATTCATTGCACCATTCACAAGCTGGTGCTAACAGCCCATATCACCAGTTTTCCTGCGATAGCAGTCGCAAAAAACATCACCACGGATGACACCGGCAACGAACGCTAATGAGATGCAGAGTAGGCGTTCCCGTGCAAAAAGCAGCGGAAACACCACTTCGCAACATTCCCAACGACCAGCCAGATCAGCGATAAGAGCACAAAACATGCGATAAGGCGCGTTAGCAGCAGGGATTTAACACCTGCTCCTACCTCATGTTAAGTCGGACGACAACCTGCACCATAAAAGGGAGCCCAGCCCACAGCCACACCAGAAGACCAACAGATGCCATGGAGCTACTGATCATGCAGCTCGGAGCCCCAAGAGGGCCACAACACCCACCGCCACCACACCCAGGACCCCCACCCCACCTAGGACCCCCCCCCCCCGGACTACCACACTGGCAGTGGGGTATGTGACGTGCTAGGCCCCTTTGATTGGCAGGGTTACATGTCCTATGACGCCTGTGCTGGATGGGTTTGTTGTGGGTCTGAAGGAGCCCTCAGGGAGTGGCTGTGGCATGCTGACGACTAGACCAGTGATCAGCAGATCACTACAGGGACGACCTGGGACATTTAGCGTTGTCGTCCCCCCCTGTATGCGTAAGCGGAGTGGACCGGCCTGGCGTATGGCAGGCCAGCGTAGTGGTGGGAACAATGATCTCGGGGCTCTGGGCGTGCTCCAGTTCTGGGCTGGACATGGAAGTTACTGATGCGTGTGTCCCTGTTGTAGTGATTACGCCACCCAGACCGCAATCTGCACTGTTGCACCCTGTCACACAAGTTCCACGAAATGAGCAACATGGACGTTAGGGGGAATCTCCCACCCTACATTCAACTATACGCACATACGTGAATGATCTAAGGCAGGACACATCTGTGCGATTCTGAATGTTTATTTCACATCCAGTGGAGTGTTGCAGCTGGAGCAGTACAGGGCCATGCAAACCCCACTTCACATTATTGGCCCGTGGAGGGTCAGCCAGAGTCCCACAGGGAATGACAAGTACATCGGAAGAGGAAGAGTTCAGTCCGCAGTCTGATCGCTGTGTCATTGGTAACCAAACGGAATATGGCAGTCCATGTCGAGGCCAAGGTGAGTGTCGTAGAGTGTATCGGGGGACAGTGGAAGGTGATGATGCAAAGGGCAGAACCAAGCAGAGACAGGCCATATGGCGGAGATGAATGCTACTGCCTCCTCCTTACCAGTAAGGTTGGTTCACCCGCATCTTCGTCCTCTGATGGCACATGTGCCTCACACGTGGGTGGTGGTGGATTGCCTGCCGCTCTGTGAGGCACTGAGACAACAGGGGGCGAAGATGTGGATATAGAAGCTGCAGCAGCACCCATCTGAGCAAGGCCTTGAGGCAGCAATGCCATGACGATGTGCTGGAGGGCATTGAAGGCCCTAGCCACATCCCGCTGGTGTGCAGCCATGGCAGCCATCCTGTCCGCCGTCATCCGCACCATGGTCTCCATGAGCCCCTGCATCTGTCCCAACTCCCGGCAGACCTCGCTGGAGCCACTCTGACTGGACAGTTGTTCTTGTCTCAGTATCATGACTCCAGCGATGTCAGCCATGGATCACTGGAGAGCATGGAGCGGACTGTGGGTGTCCGTTAGGGACTGAAAGTGGTCCCTGATGGGAATTAGACACCCATGTATGGCATCAAGTCTGGCTGCCATGCGGTCGAACCCCACCCGCACCTGATCAGCCACCTTCTCCTGGCACTCCAACACACTGCGTTGGAAGGCCATGTGTTGGTCGTGGGGGTCCTGGGAGTCAGCCGTGGTGGTAGGTGCTTCCTGCTGTGTGGTCTGTGCAGGGGGTGGGGTTTCCTCGATGCAGCTGGTCTGCCCTGATCCTGGGCGTGGGGTGCTGAGGGCGTCCATGAGCTGTTGGAGGGCGTCGGGGTCGATGGTGGTGTGGTCCTCTTCGTCACAAGTGAAGAGAGGTTGGGTCTGCTCTGCAGGAGGTGTTGGTTCTCCCTCTGCAATGTGAAGGGTAGATGCAGTTTTACATTGTGTACACATGTATGTTGACGGATTGTACACATTTACATACAGACTGCATGACAATGTACATTGTTACTGTTTGGGAGGAGCTGCCTATTTGATGCGGGACAGTGGACATTCCGACATCATCACGGATGTGTGTTTGTACTCGTACATTTTCATCCCATGTTTCCCTGCTATGCCAAATGTGATTGGCCAGTTTCTACACACAAGCGGCACCACTTGGGTGCTCTGTTCTGTTATGAACGTGTTGCAGTTCATACCACATTGTTTTCAATGTTGATGTGCTCTGCATATCATGTGTGTGTGCCGCATTTTGGGTGAGTCGCCCCTGCAGCTCTGATGTGGCTGGCCCTTATCCCTTTCAGGCAGTGTGCCTTGACTTCTGTGCTTCTACAATGCTGAGATGTTGCATACTTGGGTAAAATGGGCTCTTGGTGGGGGTTGGGGCTGTGGGGCATGGTTTGTCCGCAGGTGTGTTGTTGAGGTCAGGGGTTGTCTGTGCAGGTGGATGTGTCAGAGTGTGACCTGCTCCTTTATGGATGTGGTCCACACTCAGCCACCTCAGTGTCGTGGCGTGCAACATGTCATGGTATGTTGACTGCAGCCATGCTATTCGTCATGCAGTGTCACTTGCATTGTCAGTGTGGCTCACTGACACGCCGCTTTGCTGGGTTCGGCACATGTGCATGGGTTTGTTGTGAGATTAGTGATGTGTGGGGAGGGCCCCCTCTGTGCATGTTGTGGACGGGGGCCCACTTGCTGTTTCTATGTGTGCCGCAGTATGCCAAGGAGATCAGGGGCATGACCCAGTCATTGTGGGTGTGCAGTGTGCTTTTCTTGATTGTGCATGTGTGCCATTGTGCCCATCTCCCCCCGTCCCCCCAGTCCCTGGTGGTTACTCACCCTGTTGCTGTTGTGTCCGGTCATGTTGAGCAGTGTCCGGTCCCCCAACTCCTGCCACCGTCTCCCCACTGATAACTGTGGACACCATTTCCTGCATGTCATCCAGCTCCTCCTGTGGCGCAGGACTCCCACCTCCAGTCTGCATTGCTGCCTTCTGGTTGTTGGCTAGTTTCTGCTTGGTTTTGCGCTTGACATCATTCCAGCGCCTCTTGACCTCTTCCATTGTCCTCCTCAGCACTCCGACTGCATTCACCTTGTCCAGGATGGACTGCCATGCTGCATTTTTGGTTGCCAATGACACAGTGGAGGTGACGAACAGTTGTTGATGGTGTTCTACCACCTCCGTGATCAGGATCCTGTTTTCCTGCGGACTGACTTCGTCTTCCTCTTCTTCTTGTCCTTGCCCTTCCCTGTCCCCGGGGTCCCAGGCTGGACGTCCGTGGGGCTTTTGGGGTTCTGGCCGTCCTCTGTGCCTGCTCCGGCTGCCTCCATTGTGACTCGCTGTGGTTCGGTTTTTAGTTTGTTTTGTTTTTTTCTGCTTTTATGGTGATTTTTCCCGCCTGACGTGTGTGATTTGCAGGCCTGGCGCTGCTTTTCGCTGATTGTCTTATCGCGATTGGGCTCATCGCACCTTTTTTCACGTTCGCCGTTGGATTTTTATCGCCGTCCCGGTGAGTTCATCGCGGTCATTTTCCGCGTTATCAAGACACTATCGCATGTTACCGCCGTGTTGGGAATGCCACGTTAACACAGGGTTATTTTCCCGCGATGGACGGCGATATGTGAACTTGCGTTAACCTATTTTGGCGATGTTTATCGCACGTTCTTGTGAATATGCCCCTAGATGCCTTCTGCATGCAAAGTGTGGGGGGACTACTTACTTAAGAGGAGAAAATGCAGAAAAGGAGGGGAGGATTAGGAAAAGTCTTGATACATGATTATTTACTTTGCTTTAGGAGCTCTATAACCAGTCATGTCAGTCAGTTCCCGTTTTTCTTCCCCCCTTCTCCCTACTCATCTCTTGCAGGGTTGCTTGGGTGGATGGTTTCTGTGTCGACCGTAGTGCCAGGATGTTCCGTTTGGAGTAATAGTGCGCTGAATAAATACCTTGTTTCATGTTTTAGGAGCAAACGTAGCGGTGACATTTTTTAGTATAGATAAGGTATCAATTGGCCTACGCATGTGAGAAAACAATTATCGTTTCCTTTCTGATGTCTAGTAATACCACTGGTAATCGGGTGTGCCCAGTTCTGTTTTCATTTTTAAAGGGTACACTTATAATGCCATGTTTAAACACAAGTTAACCCAATGTGGGTTGCTTTTGTAATAGATCACAGTTGGATCTTACTGTCATGCTCATGTGTACCTTGTAATGTTGGAATGTGTTGCATGCTTGTTGTTTGAAGTGGTTTCATGAAACCTTCTATTTAGCAAGTTGAACAAAATGCCTGTATCCCGTACACTTTGAAAATGTTTGGCTATGATGCTTAATATTTTCCACATCTTAATTTTGTAGCACGTCTTGCTATTAAGAAAGCGGAAGTACACATCCTAGGGCCTCACGTGGTTCGCTATGCATTTAAAGGCTCATGGGTGTTGTGTCTTATGTACAGTCTGCGCTACAGTGACAACACAACCTTATTCTTCAGCAGACCCATTACAGAAAACTAAACTGGTTTTATTTTCAAAAAAATTCAACAGTATATTCCACATAGTACTGCTCGTGATGACACCGTGAAGCCCGTCAGGTTGTAATGCTGATTAAAAACCCTTTAGCTTAGGGCCAACCCTACAGCATTTGTCCGGGCCCACTGGAAGAAACATGTCAAAGCCAGAGAGCTCATCTGATTCGTATTGATCACTGTTTTGTTTCAAACACTTGTATGAGCTCGGCTACTTTGTGGGTGAACTTTATCCCATTTATAGTGACCACTTAGCACCAGATCGTTAAGGACACGGTGACCAGCACTTGACCTGTATGTGATTATCTAATGCATTCTGTGTACTGTAGCCTTGTTTTGATCCTATTGAACTAATTAGAGGAACACACATTACCAATCGCATAAATAAAAGGTCAAGTTAGAGTTAAAGTCACCTCCGAAGATGATTCTAAAACAATTATGTACTAGGGAACATGTGTTGCTGAGAATGTCAATAACTTTAAACAGAGCGAAACACAGCCTGCCTTCTCCACTTGATTAACCACAATATAAAAATTGATCAAAAATAGTTAAAAACATCGCATTGCACAGCCCAGACGACCTGAATATCAAAAAAGTGTACATTTTATGGGGACTAACTTGCGAAATAAAGTGGATTGCAGCAAACGAGCCAGTCCTCCCTCAGGTCTGCCAGACTGGGAGGGAACAGCTGGCACACATACACCTTCCCACACAATGTTATTCAAAGCCCAGGTTTCTTGGAGCATAATAACATCACACTTATCGATGTAATCTGACATTCCCTATTAGAAGCTTTGCCAGCATACCCAGCAATGTTCTAGCATAATAAATCAGCAATGTTGGACTCTGAAGCCATTCCCTGCGTTAGTTGTCGCTCTGCTAAATCTACCCTAACCCTGTCCTTATACAGGACCGTCGGTGTAATGTCAGACCATCTCAGACAGACCTGACAATGGTGCAAAGTGGTTACACACCCTTACAGGCTCCAAATGTTGTCTCCCTCTGTGCGTGTGTGTGTGTGTGGGGGAGGGGTGTGTGTGTGTGGGGGGGGGGGGGCTCCAAACAAGGACTATGGTCCGTGAATGGGGGTTGGCAAATTCAAAATTAACAAAAGTAGTAGTAAGTTACCAATGTTGGATCCTTGATCCACACTAAACCTGCCCTTGCATAAGAAGCTACGTGCCAGGTCAAGATATCTGCAATTAACGGCCACACAATCCTCGTGGAAACTCTTCTTAGCAGAGCCAATCCACCTCACTCTCCTTACCAGCATGATGTTATTTTAGTCCCTTGTGTTAAAAGGAAGGCTTAGTGACCCAATGGCACTCCTTGGTTTCTAAGTGGGCACTTGAATGAGACGTATTAGGGCTCAGTGGTGAAACATTGCTAAGGATGACTACATATGGGCAGGCGTTAGAAGGCAAATCTATGGTAGCACCTGATTTCTTGCTCAGACACAACACAGTGAATGTAGTTGCACCCCCCCCGACCCCCTTGGGAGCATTCCCACCTGGTTGGATTGGCTGAGGAGCATCTTTATGTTGAAGATTGGAGGACTGCAACTTGATAGCCTTGTGCCTCACTTTCCTCTTCCTCTTAGCTGGTGGACTACTATCTGTAGTCAGAGTATTATCACAGCACATACAGTCGATGAAGCAAAATTGAACAAGAATTCCCAGCAAGTGAGAAGGGCTGATTAGCAATGTGGTTAAAGACATCCCTTGTAATGGTGGAGGGGAACTAAAAAATAGATGAGTTAGCTAAGTCCAAAGACAAACATCTGTTAGCCAAGTCTATTTCTTTAGTGATAACTCGCATGGCTTTGGCAAGAAAAGAGTTCAACGTGCTTCTGTGAGAGTCCAAAGGTTTGTTAAAACATGCAGCTTTCTTTTTGCCCATGTTCAGGCCAGAGGTACCCCAAAATATCCCTTTACTGTTGCAATCATAAAAGATCCAAAGTTTTAAAGACATCACGGAACATACAAATCTCACACAAAAGCAGATCCAATAAATCACATCGACTTAAGCGACCAGAAAATGTCACCCTCAAAACTCCACCATATGCTTCACCTTGTAAATTATTGCAGTCACAATCCAAACAAAAAAATAAGAATCCAAGTACCTGAAGGGGTGTTCCAGTCCAGCCTCGTTTGGCCACAGATGGGTGCAGATGGGCCCGCTCTAGGCCAGCTCTTCGCACATGCATTGCTCGGGCGAGTGTCCCGCACTGCGGTAGCGGGGTTGCACTGGTCTCATGGGCTGCAGTGATTGAGAGCCCCGCCTCCTAGGGGCTTGAAGCGAGGAGGTTCAAGCTTGTCCCGGTAGTCCACAAACAGGCAGAAACAGAATATCCCCCCAGTGTGGGATGGCCGCAGGTTTTTTTGGGGGAGTTTTATTTAGCGCAAACTCAACCTGAAGGTATCAGAGCACTTTACATGAGCACCAGTTGCGTTATAGACGGACACATTCATTTTGTTAAGCACGGGGGGATTAAGTGATTTGCCCAGAATCGCAGGATGTTGAGCATCCCTGCTGAGATTCGAACCTGGTTCCCCAGCTTCAAAGTCGACCGCACTAGCCGTGATTGAGAGCCTCGCCTCATAGAGGCTTGAAGCAAGGAGGTGCAAGCTGGTCTCGGTAGTCCACAAACGGGCAGAAACAGAATATCCCACAAAAGAAAAAATTCACATCAGAATACAAACAACGGAGGGCGTGGTCTGGCCATGAGGAAAGATGGCCACTTGATTTTGGAGCTCCGCGCTGGGACGGGCCCCGAACGGTAGCAGTGGCACAATTGTCATGGCGGGGACTATGTTAAGTGCTCCCCCCAACCCACCCATCGAGGGGGCCCGTTGATAGCAGGTTTCCGACTGCGGCCGGCAGCGCCGACCACTTCTGGCCTGTCCAGCATGAAGTAAGTAGCGTTGGGCCTAGAAGCACAGGGGAAGCCTCGGCCCTCGGCTCACAACGCAGCCGGATCGCACATCCCTCAGTTGGGGCCGCCACCATCGCTGAGACTCTGTCCTGTCTCTGAACCCAGGCCACATTCTGCCGGGGAGGGCCGCCTACAGCGTATGGACCTGCAGCCCTGCCGTCCTTGTGGAATGAAGGGGGCCTGGTAACCTGTCTTCCTGCCTCACCCATAGTGAGTGATACTGGGTTCCTACCCTTCGACCACCGCTGCTAACCTCACGGCCACACTGACATCTTCTGGGCTGGCTCGCATCGGCAGGAAGACACTGGGCCCGGAGGTGGGTGCCAGGTCTCAGCCCCCAGTACTGTGATGCTCCCGGCCCAGTCCGCCTTCTGGGGCCCCACCCTGGTTGCTGCAGTGGACAGTGCTGTGATTGGCAACTGCAGCTGCACTGGGGAACGACCACCGGGCCTGGAGCCAAGTGAGTATCCCCAGCAGTCACACTGCCACGCTCCTGGCTTGGAGAGATTCCCGTGGGGAGCCACAGTGCAGACAGCCACCCGGCCCCCAGGGGGGACGGAACTCTGCGACCGGCATTGCTGGCCTGACCACGCGTCAAGTCCCTGCATTGAAGACTCCGGCCATGTCCTCCACCCAGTGGGCGCCATTCATTCCCTGGCCATGTCCGCCTCTGATGTCCCTTGACGCTATCGGCCCCTGCTGACCCGACCGGAGGGGGTGTTGGAGCATTGGGCCTTAGACAGTGAGAAGAGCCCCAGCCCTACCTGTATCAGCGAGACGGATACCCTCCCCCGGCGTTGTGCTTGTCGTCCTGACAGGAGACTAGACTGTAGCTGTGTGCTAGTGGGGATCCACAGATCCACGACCCTCCACCTCTGTATACCTACGACCCCACTGACATGGGACTCCTGTGGAGTGGATGCCTGGAGAAAAATCCAGGGGGGCCCCCTTCAGGACCCTGTCTCACTGGCCTCACCCCCTAAAAGCCTCTGCCGGGGACGGCGCCGCCACTGGTTGCACCTTGCCAATTGCCCATCCAACAGGGAGCATCGGTCCGACTCCCTGGCCTGCTGCTGGTTCCACTTGCCTAAGTCAGAGTGAGGGCAGTCCTCCTCAGCGCCGTCTGGATCGAGCAGGTCCCACCGGCCACTTCACGCTTGACCACACCGCCATCTGTGAGTCCGCTGAACTCCCCCCAGGGCCGCCGTGGGGTCTGGTCAGCTCATGGATCATGCAATCCTGGACCATATCAGCCAGCGGGTCCTTCTGCCAGCGTCGGGACCCTCCACCACGTCCTGCCCTCTTGTCGGACAGATATTGCTGACCAGCGCGTATCGCCTCTCTGTGGCACAGCGGGAGGAGCGGTGCAGGGCCCGACGCCGCACGGACTACTGGCTTGATGTCTTCTGGCAAGTCCAGGGGCAAACCAGCGCGGCAACTCTTTTTTACTGAAGCCCTTCACCAGCCTCGCACCATGGGGGCCGGTGTCACCAGCGATCAGTCAGTCCCAGCCTTCCACAAGCAGTGCACCAGATGCCACCATGGAGCGCATCCTTCAAGAAATCACGGCGGTGGGACGTCGGCTGGAGGGCATGGACACGAACATTTATGCACTAACAGCAGATACCAAGTCCATCCGACTGGACATTGCAGGTTTCCAGGCACGCTTTGATGGGCTGGAACAACGAGTCGCAGCGGTGAAAGACCGCTTAAACACCCTACCGGAGTGGGACCAAGAACTCCTATTCTTGCGGAGCAAGTTCATTGACCTGGAGGATCGGAGCTGGCGAGACAATGTCCACTTTTTTGGCTTTCTGGAGAAAGTGGAGGGGCCTGATGTCAAGTCCTTTCTCAGAGGCATCCTCCCGAAGCTCACTGGTCTTGTCTTCGACCCCCCACTGGAGTACAACACCCCCATTGCATCGGCCCGCCATGCAGGGATTCTCCCACACACCCCGACCCTTCACCTCCTGCTTCCTGCAGCATGAGCCAGCCCGGCAAATACTCTCTGCTGCCCGCTCTCATGGTCCTTACACCCACGAGGGTCATGAAATTAGCCTAGCAGCGGACTTCTCTAGGGAGACTAATGATCACCGCAAAGCCTTCCTCTCTCTTCGATCCCGGCTCAGCCAGCTGGACATTAAGTATGGCCTCTTCGAACCAGCCCGATGCAGATCACCAAGGACAGCGCCTCACAGGACTTCTATGACCCAGAGGACCGGCGCATTTTCCTGGACAGACTTTCCACGCAGGACATGGACACTGCCTCACCAACGATCGCGGAAGCGAACACTCGGCACTGACATCTCTATCCGCCCCCTTCGGCGGGTGATGGCAGAACGACGATGGTACCTGACACTGGGGCAGAGATCCCAACAGGGAGGCACATTCCCAAGGCGAGAGAGCGCAGGACCTACAGGCCGTAGCGGTCCTCACCCAGGACAGGGACAAATTGCGCTCCCCCCTGAAACCCACCTCCGCTGCAGAGTGACCTCCCCAGGGCCTATGGGGCTATATCAACCTGGAGAAACTGGGGGCGCCACTGCAGGAGCACTGGGATCACTGCCCCTTGGACAGCTGAGTATCGCCATGTTTGAATAAATGCTTGAATTTCTGAACATATTAATTGTTAATGTTGCATGTCCGCTATGTGCGTTGTATGCTCCGTTGTTCCGGCCCCCTCTGCGAGAGGAATGCCAGACCTCCATGCATGCTGCGACAGCGTGCCAGTGACCTGGGATTACAACCCGGCTCCTGACCCCTCCCTCCAGCCCGCTTCCTGCTGACACCGCTCTGAGCCGCACTGTTGCTCTGTCTCCTAACAGAGGCTAGGGTGCCCCCAGCCCTTGGTCCCTGGTATCCTGCGGCTGATTGGATCCCGGGCACAGACAGCCCTCCCTCCTCTTCTCCCCTTGAGGCTGCCCCCTTTGCATACATTCCGGCGTGCCACCCCACCACCATTGATGGAGACATCACTGCCCTCCTGCGGTACCCCGCTGTCTTCCTGTTGCCAGGAGCCGATTGCTTGCCTTGTCCACTTTACCTCAACCCACACTTGTCTGCAGCTCCTTACCAGGCGGCGTGCTCTCCCCTGGCAGGGGCTGGGCTCCTTCACACCTCAGTGCACTCCCGGAGCCTTGGGCCTGTATACGCTAGTCCCTCCCCATCCAGGGACCATCCTCGCTCTTTCCCCCGTTGGACCCCGGCAGTCACCCTAGGCTCCCATCCCCTCCGTCCATGTCCGACCACCACCCAAAGGGGCCCTCTTGGCGTGCCACCTGTGCAGGTTTAGACCCACGGTATACAGCTCAGTGTCTCCTGTGCTCTGTCTCTTTGCAGCAACTTATGCCATTCCCTCCCCCACTACCCCCTCCTCCCTCCCTTCCATAGCTCGGTTCTAAGGCACTGGCTGTCCAAGCCCTGCATCAGTCGCCGTCCTCTGGGGAGCCCCATCCCTGTGGGTCTGGCATCCTACCTGCCCGTCCTCCCTCCCTCCCCCTCCTCATACCCCAGTTCCCATAGGGCCCTCCTTCCCCTTGCTCCACCCTCCCCTCCTCTGTCCTCCATTACCTCTTACTATACCCCCTCAAGACCGCCCACTGTCTCACCTAGGCCTGCCGCCCCCTCGCACCCCTCTTCTCGCCCCGGCCGCCGTCTCCCCCAAGCGCAGCGCCTGCAATACCGATCAACCCTCTACTTGCCCCCAGTACCTGGATCTCTCCCCCGCATCACACCACAGACCGCCATCATTGCGGGTCCTCTGAGCGCCCATGTCTGCCCCTGCTGCAAACTCCTCCCACCCCCTTTGCATCCTCTCCTGGAATTTTAACGGCTTCAGGCACTACATCAAATGGAAAAAGGTGCTCTTTTATCTCCAGGCGAGGAGAGCAGATGTGACTCTCTTGCAGGATACCCACCTGGATAACTTAGAATCCGATAAGTTGCTCCGAGATTGGGTGGGCAAGGTGATACATAGCAGTGTTGTGATTGCACCAACCACTGATGCCCCGGAAGTGTGGGGTAGCAATCCTCATCAGGAAATCTTTGCCTGTCACAGTCGTGAAAACATGGTCTGATCAGGCCGTTTGCTAAATTACGACTGGTGGACAGGTCCCTTTGTGTGGGGTCGGTATACGAGCCAATTGGGGCAGAACGCTCCTTCTTTCTCAACCTGAACCGCCTGCTCGTGGAGATTGGGGCCTCGTAGTATGTCATTGGAGGGATTGGAACCTTGCCCGGCACGCAGTCCTGGACAGGACAGGACCCCCAGACAAATGCAATGACGCGGACAGGGCCCTACTGGGCGATGTAGCCTCGGACCACGGTCTGGTGGACCACTGGCTTCTCTGCCATCCATCAGAAAAGGAATACACCTTTCTCTCACCGGTCCATAACACACAATCCAGGTTGGACTACTTCCTCGTCTCTCAGAAAATGGTGTCTCTTGTTGGAGAGTCCCGAATATTGGAAGCTGCACTTTCTGATCACTCTCCAGTCCTCTTATCCCTCGATGTGGGCCTATCCTTCCCAGGCCGCAAACCATGGTGGCTGAACATGCAGTGTTATCACACCCCTCAGGGCCAATTGAAATTTCATGTCTCCACATACCTGTTGGACAATAGGAATTCGGTGGAATCCCACAGAATCCTGTGGGTGGCAACGAAGGCCACGATACGGGGGGAACTCATGAAAGATGCTGCCATATCCAGCAAACAAGCGACTCTATGCTGGACCAAACTGGAGAGGCAGATAGCCTCCCTTACCTGCACCCATTCCTTTCAACCCACCCTGCCCAAACACCGCCGCCTGGAACAGGCCTGAATGGCCCTCAATAGCCTCTTCACCTCCAAGGCTGAATACACACTACAGCGCCTGAAAGGGCGGCATTATGAACAGGGGGAGAATGCGGGCTGTCTACTGGCTGCCCAACTGAGACAACGGTAGGCTGCCATACACTCAATGAGCGGGGCGCTCCTTACCCGACCGCAGGACATCGTCAACAAATTTGCTTCATTATACAAGGCACTGTATACTCCAGAAGCACCAGTCAGCATGGACCGCATGGCCAACTTACTGGAGGGTGTGTACCTCCCCTGCCCTCGGACAAGGGTAGGGAACTGCTGTCAGGGGAGATCAGTAAAGAATAGATTGTGCAGTCCATCTCCAAATTGCCCTGTCACAAAGCCCCAGGCGAGGATGGTTTCCCCGCGGAGTTCTATCGGTGGTCGGTGGGGAGGTGGTCGACTCCTTGCATGCCGCCTTCCAGGAGGCAGTGAGGGCATCAGCCTTGGGACCCCTCTCCAACAGGGCGGTGATTGCAGTTCTGCCCAAACCTGGGAGGGACACATTATTATGTGGCAGCTACAGGCTCATTTCACTGCTGAACTGCAACATCAAAATCCTTGCCAGTATCCTGGCGTCACGCTTTCACAGGGTCATCCCCTCCCTGATCCACCACACTCAGGTTGGCTTCGTACCAGGCCGCTCTTCCAGGAACCATCTTCACACCCTGCCCCACACTCTTTGGGCAGCCAAGGACCTCCCAGCTGATGCATGGCCCTTTCCCTGGACGCAGATAAGGCGTTTGACCGCATCGAGTGGGGCTACCATTTTGCCACCATGAAAAGATTTGTATTTGGAGACTAATTCATCACCAAAGTGCGACTGCTATATAATTGCCTAACAGCCCAGGTCAATTGCGGGGGGTTTCTTTCAGATCCCTTCCTGATCCGAAGGGGCACCTGCCAGAGCTGCCCACTCTCCCCACTCTCCCCCCTCCTATTTCTCCTGGCCATGGAACCCCTCGCCTTCATTATCCGTCACTCACCTCACATAGCGGGCATTCCTCTCGCAAGCGGACTGTCCAAGATTTACCTGTACGCCAAAGATATCCTGCTCACCATCACAGATGTCAACCGCTCTCTGCCAGCCCTGTCAGCAGTTATCGATCACTTTGCGACCCTATCCGGCTACAAAGTAAACTGGGACAAGAGTGAGGCCCTACCGCTCTCATCCTGCACCACGAAAGTAGCAATTCAGGATTACTCTTTCCGTTAGAAACCTTCATGTCTCAAATACCTGGGGATCCTGGTTAATAGAGGGATGGACCGGATGGTGTCGGACAACCTGGACCCCCTGATAGTCCAGATGAAAATGTTTCTCCATGTGGGGCAGGGTGCAAGCGGTGAGAATGTTTACTCTGCCGTGCTTTACCTATACATTGGATTTAGACCCAGACCTCTGTACTGGGGTGAATGTATGTATTGTTCTGAATTCTGTCCATCAATTGTTCTTTTTGCATTTGTCACCCCGAGTGGGACGGGTATGCCCAGATGTGGGTCCCGTGCTCTCCATGCCACTGGAGTCAAGCTATCCTGGCTGATGAGGAGTGAAACCCCGAAACCGGTCCTAGGATGCTTGTTTCTAGTCCAGGGAGGACCTGGCCTGGCAGTTTGGGCTGGACTGTTCCCACTGGGCGCAGGGTCAAGACTGATTCGCATAGGGCTGGGTTCAAACTGGAATGGCATGGGGAGCAAAAAAACGATGGATTTAGGCCCAGATCTCTGTACTGGGCTGAATGTATGACATTGTTCTGCATTCTGTCCATCAATTGTTCTTTTTGCAATTACCTATACGTTGGGCAGGCTCCTGTGCTAGTGCCTTTAACCACCCTCCACCTCATTGGCACACAGATCCGGTCCTTCGTGTGGGGCTCCTCATGGCCCTGGTTAGCTGCATCCAAACTCATGGTGCGCCACTCATGTGGAGGTTTAGGCCTTCCGTCAGTGGAACATTACGTCCTGGCTCTTAACCTCTCACAAATGGCATACCTACTTCCTGGTATGCCGGACCCACCGCAGTGGACACTCAGGGAACGAATGCTCCTCTCCGGTGGCGAGGGACTCAACCTTCTCTATGGAGACCATACCCCCCGGCAGTGCAACTCGCACCCGGTGCTGCAGGCCACGCAAAAGGCTTCCCTACGCGCCCATCGCCTCTTCGGGGTGGACCCACAGCTGCATGCTGGGGGGGTTCTGTGGGGCAATGATGGTCTACATATTGCTGGACAGACCCTACAATGGCTGCCTTGGATAGAGGCAGGCATACGCACCTTGGACCAAATCCTGCAGGATGGAGACCTGAAACCCTTCGGCCATTTGAGGGAGGAATTCGGCCTCCACCCGTGGCAAGCCTGGCGCTACCTGCAATTGCAGCACTGTCTGTGGTGTTGCTTGGGTCCACACCCCTGGTCTTTACAATCATCACTGGTAGTGGAATACATGACTAGATGGGGCCGCCACAAGGGAGTGATGTTGGGGCTGTATGGCATACTCTCGGGCCATCTTTTTTCCCAACCTCTCCTGCGCAGCTTCCGCACCAAATGGCAAACCCGTTTGCATATCACCCTCGAGGAAGAGCACTGGCCTGATATCCTGGATGCCCTGGACAGAGGCACCCGGGAAGCCCGCTTAAAACTCTGCCTCTTCAAAACACTCCATGATTGGCACTGGACACCAACTAAACACAACAGGGCAGGTCTCCTTCCACACGCAAACTGCTGGAGATGCGCGGAGGTGTGCTGTGATCTCACTCACATTCTTAGCGAATGTCCCTCGATCCATTCTTTCTGGTTCTATGTTGGTACCACCTTCGGAGAGTCCATGCCACTGCAACTCCCCCTTTCCCCTACTGCTATTCTCCTCCATGACACCGGGGATTCCCCAGACCTATCCTGCCCACAGCATCGCCGCTTCCATACAGCCTTGGCCACGGCCAAGATATGTATCCTCCGACAGTAGAGGTCGTCCACGCCTCCATCTCCAGAAGACTGGACAGTAGCGATGATACAGACAGAGTCGCACAACGTACAGACCATGCTGAGGTGTTCACAGAAACATGGGCTCCTTTCCTGAGAGATGACCCCTGAAGTGGAGTACACTATCCTCCTCCCCACCCTCCCCCTCTCCCCTTTTCATACAACCCCGTGTTCTGGGTTTAGTGTCCCCGTGTGCCGTGTGGCCAACTCCTGATGTTCTTGAGGGAGGCTTGCTGCTCCTCCCCTTGCCTCACTGCCTGTCTCCTGTCATTCTCCCCCCTGCTGCCTCCCGCCTCCCCGTTGCGCCTCCCCTTTCCCTTACTACCTATGTACCCCATCCCTGGTTCCCCCCTTATTCTTACTCCCCCCCTTTTCTCCCCGCCCCTCTCCAGCCTCCCTCTCTGTCCTTCCTACCTCCTCCCTGACCTTCTTGATACCCCGCTTCCCCCTCCCGCCCCCCAATTCCACCACACATCCAGCCCTTTCTCTCCCCCGGGCGCGCAGGTATGTAGGCCTCCTCTCAGGAGGATCCACTGTTGCAGGGATTCTGTGGAGTCACAGAACTATGGTTGGGATTATGGGACATTAGTAGGCAGGGACTGAGTCATCCTACCACCTGAGTACCCATGAGCCCGGGACGGACTAGCTATAGTGTCTCACTTGCCCGCCTGCTCACTCACAGAGGAACAAGTGATAAGACACCCCAGAACACAACACTCCCGAACCCCCCAGAAATTGCAGTTGCAGGACACACCCTTTCACTCTCACACTCATACTCGTCCACAATGAGTTCTGACAGAGACACAAGGAAAGTTTAAATGTTTATTTTAACTATCGTGCTCTAGTACGCAGTATACTTGCCACAAGAAGTAGGAAAATACCTAACACAAATATGGTTAGCGTAGCAAGTAGTCCGTAAATCATCAATGGAGCTGTCATTATATACGACAGTGTAGTCTAACCTCCTTCCCCTTCTACAGAAGCAAAATGATTATATATCAGAAGATCTCTAGGTGTTAGCAGCAGACCCCATACCTCAGTATACACAGAGGAAAGCTCTACATCTCAGGTGCTGTCACAATCTTTTCCCTGGAAAGGCCCCTCTCCAAGTGTGTGTTACCTATATGACAAAAGGTACATGTTCCCAAACAACAGCTGCATTTGTCTGTTTTGTCTAGGTGCTAGGGCCTGACCAGAACAGAATAACAAGGGGCATTATTGTTCGACCTTGTCTACATGTTCAGACTAAATCACAGGAAAGAACAGAGCACAAAAACAACAGTGTGTTCTGTGTGAAAGTACATTGTGGCACAAAGCAAAATATATCTGTAAGGTAACATGTGCAAAGCAGAGGACAGTCTGCAACATGCTCATGCTAACAAAGGGAAAATGACAATGGGCCTGCACAGGCACAGGCCTGGTCAGGACAGTAGCACTGAATGACGACGGAAGTCAAATGGTAAGCAGAACCAAAGTGCGAAAGCAATTGCAGGGCAAGAGTGTCTCCAAAAATGTGTGCACAAAAATATATCCAATTACAGCATATCGCTGGGACCCAAGATATAGGATGCCAAATGGAACAACATCAATTGCAGTAACATATCCGAACCTTCCAAATTGGAAATAACTGCCATCCAATTGAGCAGGTCAAAGGAGCAAACATGCTCCTCATTTCCAGTTGTAGATAGAACAATCCAAGGAGAACCTGTGTGAACTTCGATGAAACTGAGATCCAAGAGATGCTGTGCAGTTGGAAAGGGACTATCTCCGGCCACTGGCCCCAACGCTGGGTTGTGCACAAGTCGCATACCCAAGGAACAGTTCTGGTTATGGGTCATTAAGGGACCCATCAACAGTTTGAATTCCAGGGCAGCATGAGATGGGGTGGCCAGGCAGACATCCAGGGCCCACTGAAAGGGGAACCGGCTACAATGAAACACAGGTTGCACACAGGTGAAGTAAGTGGGGAGAGGAGTTGGCCTAACGGCTAGGGCGGCCCACCTGAAATCTGGGGAACTGGGTTCAAGTCTCGGCAAGGACGCGCAACATCCTGTGATTCTGGGCAAATCACGTAATTTCCCCGTGCCTAACAAAAATGAATGTGTCCTCATGTAACGCAACTGGTGCTTGTGTAAAGCGCTCTGATACCCGATACCTTCGGGTCAAGTTCACGCTATATAAAATTCCGTTAAAAAAAGCATATCGGAAGGCCAGACAAAATTCGGTATCTAGAGGCACCATTCCCAAAAATTGTACCATCCACTCACGGTACAGCTGCAGTGATGCCTGTCCAGGCAGGACCACAGATGGAGCAGCCACTGAGGAATAGAAGGAACAGCACGACAATTCCACAAACCAAGAAGAGCAGCAGCAGGAACCCACCAAATATGCTGGAAAAAATAGAATGTATAAGAGCTGGAATTACTCCGAAACCGGTTTGAAATAAAGTCTCGAGGCAGGAGCCCACGAGTTTAAAAAAGTGTGCCTGGCCCGTGGTATCAGATGCATTAAATATTTGATGTATCAATACCCCGACATGCAGGGGGAGATTTGTGTTCAGTAATGATTGTATTTCACTAGACGTTCTTGCCACTTGCAATTCGAAGGTCTCACGAGCTGAAGTGAGAGCCACTTCTTGTTGAAACAAGAGCGCTTTGAGTCTGCTCAGCATATTGAAATCTGGTTTCAGGGTTGGAATGGAAGGCCGCAACAAACTATCTGCACTCCCATGGGGAGGAGGAAACAGGACGTTGTTGCAACAAGTAACTAACTGGGAAACAGACACCACGTACAGGATTCCCTCCCGCTGACCGGAGCAGTCATGATTATTAAGAACAAGTAATCAAGATAACTGCCATTTTAAAGCAATGTGAGGGTGGGAATAATAACAGGAACTGGAGTTCCTTTGAAATAACAAGCCGGATTAGGTGCAGAGACATTACAGGCGCTGTGGATTTTTACTTGTTGACAGACAAGGGAATGGCCAGCAGTGGAATCACACATTTCTCCCGTTAGAAAAACTTGTCTCTCAGCCCCTTGACAATGATATGTAAAAGGCAGGGACCATAACTCATGAATGTAACTGCTCCCAAGCAGTTCATATTTACCTATAGGGTAGTGTTTCATGCAGACAGTAAATTGAAACATCGAGATGGGCAACGAGATAACCCCGTGTATTAACCAAACTGCTGAATTAGATTCCGCTACAGTGAAGGGAAGCTGTTCAAGTTTTTCTATTTGTAGCATGGTATATCTCGCGTCTTTCATAGCCATTAACTGTTGTTTACGTGTTAAATTGAAGGGTAAGAGCAATGCGCTACAATTTAGTGCCGAGGGCACTGAATGCGGACTAGTCCCGGCTCTCAGGAGCCAGGTTGTGACTAGAAAAGCCATTGGAAATATCCAAAGTAGTTTTAAATCTTTTACGTACAATATTATTGATCAATGCTGTACTATGCATGTTTTGTACTGCATAAGTACGGGTGTGACTATTCAAATGTCTATAATCCAAAACAATGTGATATGAACCGTCAGGTTTCAAAACCGGAAGAGAGGGTTATTCATCACAGAGACACAGGGTTTAATCACACCCTGATACTCCAATTGAGCCAGAATCTCTTTAACGGACACCTTTGTGTCACGTTTAATTGGATATTGAGGCTGTTGCTGAGGAACAGAGTGAACAGGCATAACATATGAAGGAGAATCCTTATCCCAACCAGGCTTGTTGCGATATAAGGCAGGAGCTAAGGCAAGAACCCACTCCGAAGCACAGGCATGCTTTGTCTCATCAGGGACGTATTACGAAAAGGAATTATCACATCCTCACCTCGACGACAAGCAAGAACAAAGGGGGGAGGCCAATTGACGTCCGCCAGTAAAATGTCATAAGAAGACGTCAAGTTGTCCCAAAAAATAGCATTTATGGTGCGCTTAATGTCACCTTCAATCTAAATGTTCATTTGATAAAGTCTATCATGAGGTGCTAGGCGGGTGTCCGAAGTTACAAAGGTATCAGTTGCTTTCACCTCCAGAAATGGGTGGAGTGTCTGGCGCACTACTGTGACTTTCGCCGCGCTGTCGAGGAGAGTCACCACCCAACTCCTGTCCAGGAGGAGGGTTCTCACGGTCTGGGGCATATTTCGCTGTCAATGCCGCAACATTTTTCTTCTGGAACTGGGCTCTATACGGAGGTGGTTAATCCCTCTTGACTTTCACGTAAACGAGCGCTGCGGGTCCCGGTGGGGTTTGCTCGGACTCGCCTTGTCTGCGATCTTGCCATCCTCCCCTGTCTTACTATTGATCAGACGATTCCTGAAAGAAACGAGGAGAACCTGAAACCTCTCAGGAGTTTTAAAGAGCAGTCACGCAAATCATATCTACATTCAGAAGCATCCGGTGGTGGTGAACCACCACGAGACCTAGGCTTCTGTTGCGGCTTAATTTTGTCCCAAGTCTTTTTAGAAAAAAACGGAAATCCCTCCTTAACCCCCTCCCTAACCCCCAAATTATTGCGTCCCAAGGACGTGTAAACTTCAGCAATAATAATCGGCAACTCACGCTCCCGATCCAGGTCAGGCACCGCCAAAAGGCATTGACAAGCCATCAAAGCCGCTGCTTTACCTTTAACATTAGAAAGAATCCTACGGGAGAGTACTGAAAAAATGCCCAACAATTTCATCCCCAGATCTAGGGCAGGACCTGCCCCATGTTCATCCTATACCTGTTTAAGAATGCTCGGAAGAATGCTCATGGAGAGGGTGCCATAACAGAGTGTATACACTGAGGTAAACATCGTCCCCCAGGTGTTGCAGTCGTCCAAAGGAGGAATTAGACCACTAGGAAAGCACATAGTAAGGATCCTATGCTTCTCAACAGGACTCGTAAGAGAGAAAACAGCATCAAGCTGCCAAATTTCTGAGCAATCAAAAATGGCAAGTCCTCACGATTCTGAGGACGTTTGCCCATGAGCCGAATTAATCATAACAGGGCTGAACACCAGACCTCCACCGTGTGCAGCCTGCACCGGAGGGCTAGCCCCAGGTGGAGCCACTAGAAAAGCACAGGCAATAAATTGGATCAGGCGTATATAAAGTAGAACCTGACCATACAATAAACGAGCCTCCGCCAGATTCGCGTTAAGGTAATTAGGATGTATAGTAAAGCCTGCCAAAACCGGCCAAGTGGCCCCTTCAATACTCAAGGGGCCCATATGAACAAAGGAAAGAGGATGGGGTAGGGGTAGGGCGCCATTAAACCAAATCTGGTGCTCCCAGGCGTTAGAGGAACTTCAGCAACCGCATAAGGGCAATAAGCTGCCGGAACAGCGGCAGGAGTATAAGCATGGAAAGAATGATCATTCGCATCCACAGCAGGAAACGCAACACAGCAGTAAAACACTTTGAAACGGTACGCAGGATCTGCCTCAACTACAAAGACAACTGGAGATCCCTCATTGGGGACCCCATGCTGCAACAAATGTTGAGTTAGGGGAGCACAGCAATGAGCCGGAAATGGCTGTGCCTTCACATAAAGACAATGGAAACAAATGGTAGCACAAAATGGGTAACCCCCAAATTATTGCATCCCACGGACGTGTAAACTTCAGTGATAATAATCGGCAACTCATGCTCCCGATCCAGGTCAGGCACCGCCAAAAGGCATTGACGAACCATCAAAGCCACTGCTTTACCTTTAACATTAGAAAGAATCATACGGGAGCCTACTGAAAAAATGCCCAACAATTTCATCCCCAGATCTAGGGAAGGACCTGCCCCATGTTCATCCTGTACCTGTTTAAGAATGCTCAGAAGAACGCTCATGGAGAGGGTGCCATAACAAAGTGTATACACTGAGGTAAACACCGTCCCCCAGGTTTTGCAGTCGGCCAAAGGAGGAATTAGACCACTAGGAAAGCACATAGTATGGAACCTATGCTTCTCAACAGGACTCGTAAAAGAGAAAACAGTATCAAGCTGCTCAAATTTCTGAACAATCTAAAATGGCAAGTACTCACGATTCTGAGGACATTTGCCCATCACCGAATTATTCATAACGGGACTAATCCCCAGACCTCCACTGTGTGCAGCCTGCACCGGAGGGCCAGCCCCAGGTGGAGCCACTAGAAAAGCACAGGCAATAAATTGGATCAGGCGTATATAAAGTAGAACGTGACCATACAATAAACAAGCCTCCACCAGATTTGCGTTAAGGTAATTAGGATGCGGAATAAAGCCTGCCAAAACAGGCCAAGTGGCCCCATCAATACTCAAGTAGCCCATATGAACAAAGGAAAGAGGATGGGGTAGGGCACCATTAAACCAAATCTGGTGTTTCCAGGCCGTAAGAGGAACTTCAGCAACCGAATAAGGGCGATAAGCTGCCGGAACAGCGGCAGGAGTATAAGCATGGAAGGAATTATCATTCGCATCCACAGCAGGAAAGGTAACACAGGAGTAAAACACTTTGAAATGGTACACAGGATCTGCCTCAACTACAAAGACAACTGGAGATCCCTCATTGGGGACCCCATGCTGCAACAAATGTTGAGTTAGGGGAGCACAGCAATGAGCCGGAATCGGCTGTGCCTTCACATAAAGACAATGGAAACAAATGGTAGCACAAAATCGGTAATCCCCAAATTATTGCGTGCCAAGGACGTGTAAACGTCAGTGATAACAATCGGCAACTCACGCTCCCGATCCAGATCAGGCACCGCCAAAAGGCATTGACGAACCATCAAAGCCATTGCTTTACCTTTAACATTAGAAAGAATCATACGGGAGACTACTGAAAAAATGCCCAACAATTTCATCCCCAGATCTAGGGCAGGACCTGCCCCATGTTCATCCTGTACCTGTTTAAGAATGCTCGGAAGAACGCTCATGGAGAGGGTGCCATAACAAAGTGTATACACTGAGGTAAACACCGTCCCCCAGGTTTTGCAGTCGGCCAAAGGAGGAATTAGACCACTAGGAAAGCACATAGTATGGATCCTATGCTTCTCAACAGGACTCGTAAGAGAGAAAACAGTATCAAGCTGCTCAAATTTCTGAGCAATCTAAAATGGCAAGTCCTCACGATTCTGAGAACTTTTGCCCATCACCGAATTAATCATAACGGGGCTAATCCCCAGACCTCCACCGTGTGCAGCCTGCACCGGAGGGCCAGCCCCAGGTGGAGCCACTAGAAAAGCACAGGCAATAAATTGGATCAGGCGTATATAAAGTAGAACGTGACCATACAATAAACAAGCCTCCACCAGATTCGCGTTAAGGTAATTAGGATGCGGAATAAAGCCTGCCAAAACAGGCCAAGTGGCCCCATCAATACTCAAGTGGCCCATATGAACAAAGAAAAGAGGATGGGGTAGGGCACCATTAAACCAAATCTGGTGCTCCCAGGCCGTAAGAGGGACTTCAGCAACCGCATAAGGGCGATAAGCTGCCGGAACAGCGGCAGGAGTATAAGCATGGAAAGAATTATCATTCGCATCCACAGCAGGAAACGTAACACAGGAGTAAAACACTTTGAAACGGTACACAGGATCTGCCTCAACTACAAAGACAACTGGAGATCCCTCATTGGGGACCCCATGCTGCAACAAATGTTGAGTTAGGAGACCACAGCAATGAGCCGGAATCGGCTGTGCCTTCACATAAAGACAATGGAAACAAATGGTAGCACAAAATGGGTAGAAAACCTTTTAAACGTCAAGCTTGAAAACCTACAGCATTAGGGGAACCCTAAAAACTGAGGAGGCAAAGCCCTCCCACCACAGACGTCTCCGAGGGTAATGTGGACAAGCACGAGCGCTACTCAGGGGTCCTGTGAATAAGTACCAGACCAAACATTAGCGGCGCCATGTTGCAGGGATTCTGCGGAGTCACAGAACTATGCTTGGGATTATGGGCTTAAGTAGGCAGGGACTAAGTCAACCTACCACCTGAGTACCCATGAGCCCTGGACCGACTAGCTATAGTGTCTCACTTGCCCTCCTGCTCACTCATAGAGGAACAAGTGATTAGACACCCCAGAACACAACACTCCCTACCCTCTCAGGAATCGTGGTTGCAGGACACACCCTTTCGCTCTCACACTCGTACTAGTCCACAATGAGTTCTGACATAGACACGAGGAAAGTTTAAAATGTTTATTTTAACTATTGTGCTCTAGTATGCAGTATACGTGCCACAACAAGTAGGAAAATGCCTAACACAAATACGATTAGCATAGCAAGTAGTCTGTAAATCATAAATGAAGCTGTCATTATATACAACAGTGTAGCCTAACCTCCCTCCCCTTCTACAGAAGCAGAATGATTATATATCAGAAGATCTCTAGGTGTTAGCAGCAGACCCCATACCTCAGTATACACAGATGAAAGCTCTACATCTCAGGTGCTGTCACGATCTTTTCCCTGGAAAGGTCTCTCTCCAAGTGTGTGTTGTCTATATGACAAAAGGTATGTGTTCCCAAACAACAGCTGCATTGGCGTATTATTTCTAGGTGCTAGGGCCTAACCAGAACAGAATAACAAGGTGAATTGTTGTTCGACCTTGTCTACATGTTCATACTAAATCTCAGGAAAGAACAGAACGCAAAAACAACAGCATGTTGTGTGTGAAAGTACATTGTGGCACAAAGTAAAACCTATCTGTAAGGTAACATAATCAAAGCAGAGTAAAGTCTGCAATGTGCTCATGCTAACATAGGGAAAATGACAATGGGCCTGCATGGGACTTATGACACTGCCACCGTATCCCTACGTCAACCTCTATATCGGCATACGGAGCACTCCCCCTGTCTCCCTGGACAGTAGACTGGGGCACTTTCTGGCCCGACACAGCGGGGCTCTCCCCCCCCCACTCCTGCTAGTGCATACCCCCATTCCTCCCTGACCCCCCTTGCCTCTTTCAGCCAGCCACAGGGAGTGACACCCTCTACTCCTATCCTTCCCACAGACTGGTTGCCCTGATCCCCGCTGCCCCCCATTGCGTTGGCCTGGTATCGATGATCCCTCATCCCTTGATACCCAGGGGATGCCTAGCATCAATGCAGCTGACCTTCTTAGTTCCTTGTACAACACGCTCCCCCCTTCCGCTGCGCACCCCCTCATCCCTCTCCCCCCCTTTTTACCCTGTTGAACTGCATTGTATTGTTTGGTGCCTCTCTGCCTCTGTACCACACTGTGCAAAAGCTGTATAAATCTGTTTCAATAAAAATGTACGACACAGAATACGAGCAAGGATATATTTGCTTTTCCATGCCTTTTCTCCCCCCCTCCTTTTCGTCCTATTGACCCCACTACCCCTCCAACACACTAGTCCCTTTCACTTAACCATCATAGGGGCCCTATAGCACTCTCCAATTACTCATCTCTTTTGTGGATTGGCTGGAGCAGCTGCTATGGACACCCTGACCTGCCAGGCCTTGGCTGCAATTTCCCTCTTGGGCTCTCCCCTCCATCAACACTACTTCCACTGTACCTACAAACTACTCTATGTGCTCCCTCCTTGTCTGTAACATAGATGGGCTTACAGCAGTCATTCATTTCCCTTTTGGGCTAACTACTACCCCATAGAATGTTGTTTACTCTTTGTTTTGGGTTTGGACAGAGGGACGTTTGCCTCTGCCCTTCCTATTTTTACAAATGTTCATCTTTCCCATTTCTCTGCAGGCTGATGTTGACCCTTTACTTTATGAATGATAGGATTGGGTGGAAGTTACTCCCTGTAGCGTGTCTCCCTTCCACCCACTGCTACAGTGTGACTTTGACTTCCTTATAACACGCAAATGCTGCTCAGTGATTATAATTTCCTCAATGGAAAGTTAGAGGCATGAAAATGGCCAACAAGCACTATGCCATGTTCTCCTATTTGAGGCATAAGGGGACACACATCGCACTCTTACATGAGTTCCAAATTACTGAGCCTGAGGTGTGCCAAGTGTTTTCGACAAATTTCTAAGCATTTTCCCAAGGTGCTCTAATATGCTAAGGGCAGAAGTCCCCTTTCGATTGCACAACATTGTCCTGGATGGGGAGGGCAGATATGAGTTCATTGAGGGAACCCCGTACGGCCAACCGGTAGTGATTGGCAGTATATTTGCTCCCAATTCCGACCAGGGCTCTTTCTTTAATTGCTTGTTTGAGGTCCTGACTCGTCGGGCTGGTGTCCCCTGGACAATTGGTGGCGACTTTAATGGTGTTAGACTCAGTACTGGACAGATTGCAACACGCTAAACACCTCACTCATTGGCTCCAGAGTTGGTCCTTGGAGGGAATTTGGCGTTGATGCCATCTGGGTGTACCTGTGTACTTCTTTTATTCCCCCCATATCATCTACATGTACAACTGGATAGGATTGTATGCTCATGTTTCCATAGCCCCTCGTTCACTTAGGTCGACTATTTGGGCCGGACCATGTCGAACCACAACCCACTGCTTGCAGTTATCTGCTGGGGAGGTCCTCGCTCTCCTATACCTACCTGGTGGCTTCAGAACTCCCTATTGGAGGACCAGGCATTACGCACTACCGTTTGCTGCCAGATCTCAGATTACTTGTGCATACAGCTACAACTCAAGCTATTAAATGGGATGCCTTCAAAGCCATGATCAGAGGCATCTCAATCGGTGCTTTTGTCGGAGCTCGTAGGGAGCTGGAGAGGGAGATAGCAAGCACTCCTTGCTTCGCCTGGAGACTCAGGCACTCTTGAATGATGCCAGCTGTCAAACACTCTGGTTACTAGAGCGACATGTGCTAGGTGGATGCATAATCAATATGATTCAGCTTTTGTATTATATACCTGTGGTGTGAGTGAAGATAGGTAGACTAATCTTTGTTGCTCTACAAATATACAAGGGCATGAAACAGGGCTGCCCGCTATGTCCCCTTCTATTCGTGCTGGTGGCGGTGGCAATTCACCTGCGCAGGACAGGATGGGGGCTGATGCTTGTGGAGAGGATTCATGCGGTCCCTTTATAGGTGGATGACATAATGCTATATATCAGGATGTGAGGGCAATTACTCCAATATTGCTACCACTCTTTTTGCTTTCATGTAATCTCTGGTCTTCGTGTTAACTGCCGAAAAACCTGTCTATTCCACCTACATCCAAATGCAAAGGAATTTGGTTTAGACGTGGGTGGTGGAATGCTGGCATTGCAGCCATAGACGTTCAGGTACCTGGAGATCCAGGCATGCTATGTTGAGGAGGCACTCCTTGGCGGCAACCTTGGTAGGGCAGTAGCAGAAATTCATATTCAGGTCTTTTTAACATAGCCTTCCAATTTCTGTAATAGGTAGAACAGCGCTCTCTAAAACGATTATCCTCCCACGCCTGCTGTGATATTTCACTAAGCTCCCCCTTGCTCTACCAGCCTCCTTCTTTTGGTCACTGAATGTACTACTGGGCAATCTTACCTGCTGCAGAGACCGTCCTAGAGTTGCTCTGTCTAAATTACATCTACCCACAGTGAAGGGTGGCCTCAGTGTCCCGATTATGAGCATTACTATTTGGCATTTCAGGTACAGTGGGTGAATGCCACTTGGATGATACTGCCTTAAACCTCCCTCTTTGGTGACTGGACTGATTGCTGCACCTGTTTCACCCCACATGGGAATTGCACCTGTCACCCCTCGCTTCTTCCAAGTGGCGTTTCATTGCTTTCATAGAGGTATATGCGTCACTGCCTCTGCACTCCCCTATGCTTCGGCAGTCCCCTTGCTGGGGTCTTCGTGCACCTGGGGGTCACTGTTGGCCTCGGCACTGGAGGGGTGGCAGGCTAGGAGGGGGATGTTTGACGACATTGGATGACCTTTTCCAGGACGGTGTGTTAATGCCCTTCAATTAAAAAGTCAAATAGCATGATATCCCTCAAGGGCAATTCTTGACATAGCACGCCATGGTATATGCGCTGCGTGTCAATTGGAGCATCACATCTGTGGAACCTTCATCTCATGCTCTTATGCAATTTCTTCATTCCATGGGAGGTGGCAGCCATCTTGTCAACTGGCTGTCCGGAGCTCTCAGGGAGAACAGTCAGACTTCCTTGGCTGACCTCCATGAGAGACAGGAAACGGAAATAGAGTGACCCATCCCTGATAAGGAATGGCCTGGCTTCCCAAGCTGCTGTATTCGGGAATGCTAGGTTCAAACTCATACAATTATTCTTTTTACACAGAGCCTACCTAACTCTGGCCAGTATTAATAAATACTTCACCGGGGCGAATGGTGCCTGCCCTCGATGTCACGCTCCTGACGCGGATCTACACAACATTCTATGGGCATGCGGATCCCTCTCATAGTATTGCACAACATTCACCACTCAGCTCGTGCAACTGTCTGAGTCCCCTCCTATCCACACCTGGGAGGCATGTGCCCTGGACTGCTTTCTGTGCTTTGCAAAGAATAGAACTGAATCGAGCTTCCAGGACCCGGTCTTGGTTCTAGATAAGCGCATCATGAGCCGCTGCAGGGCTCTAGAGTCCCCTGCTCAGAGGGCATGGTGGTTTTCACTTCAGATTTGTACTGAGTCCAAGAGTACTGCTTTGAGAAGGGAGGATGCCTGGGGTCTCCGAAAATACCTCATTTCCATGGAATGAGATGCACATTTGCACAAGTTCTGGTGGTTAATGGATGATAATTCCCCTTCACCTTAGTTGCACTCCCCTCAGCTGTGCATGTAGTGACATATCTCCGTCTCTCCAGCATGCTTGGAGCAACCCAACCTTTGTTTCACCCCTTTCCCATGCATCACCTCTCGTGCGCTTTGCCTCCAGCCCATATGCGTTTCGCGCTCCTAGCCCCAGAGGGACCTCCTCCCCATTGCTACTATGTAAGCTTCTACAACCTCATATTCACCTTTTACTTTGCCTTTTGGGGGTAGGAACGATAGACGCCTGATTTCCTACCCTAAGCTTATACCCAACCATCCTACTGTGCTGATGTTTCCCCCACATCTAACCCCCTTCTTGTTCCCTTTCTTCCCCTCCTGTTTATTACTGTTGGGATTGTCTTCCCATGTTGTCAACGCGAGTTTCATTTAGCACAGTGTGCTCATCACAGAATCTATTGGAACTCAGGAAGAATTTAAAAACCTGGCTTTTTAGCAAATAGCTTCCAGTATCTTTCTATAATATATTCTGTTTCTCAGCATGGCTTAGCGCCGAGATACCTCCGGGTAATTGTGGTGCTTTAGAAATTGTATTTTCATTTCATTATACAATGTGAACACTATTGGAAAATAATGACGCCACACTTATATTTCTGTAAGTTATGATACTGACACTCTGCTAAGAAGTGCAGAACATGCTATAATTTTAACTTGCAAAAACTTTATTAAAAAACTACAGCTGCATCTAGGGGTAAAAGGAGAAAAAGGGTGTATTGTTGGAGGGATAAAGGAGAACAATGGGGTATAACTGTTTTTAGTTATAGGAAATTGAAACTCATTTAAAAAAGAGCTGCCCATCGTCCACTTTTTCGAAAGGCAAGGAAGCAAATATAGGACAGAGCAGCTGAGAAATATTCATGCGTATGGGGGCTTAAGGCTGCGAGACACCATTGTTCAGCAGATTCCTGGTGGGAGTCTCTACATTTCGCCCAATTGTTTGTTATTGATTATTTCACTCAATGCTAAAGGACAATGTATTTTTGAACCACCACCCTTATCACTTGATTTTTCTGCAGACTTTGGAGATACAAAAAATGCTGTCATAAAAAATGCTTGTATCTCTGTAATTTTAAACACGAGTTAGTAGTATGCTCATGTGGCATGTGGTGCGTAGGGCGGGAGAGCACAGGCTGTCCTCTGATGCTAACAGGAAAACCCGAGAGGACATCATTACATAAAGGCCGGAAGTTGGCCCAGTACTTTCCCTCCATAACTCAGATATCCAATACAGCAGGTGTCAATTTCTTGAAGGGGTAGTTATCAGTTGATTAAAAGTTACTGGAGAATAACGTTTTTCTGCACCAATTCCTGGATGTTTTCCACAATTTTTGGCCACAGTTTCACCTTGACATTTCACCTACTTTTAGAAGTCAACCAGTTTAGCGTCTGGGTGAAAAAACACGTGATCAAAAATGTTCATGTATATCGTAATCAAGACGGGGCCTGCTGCATTGGGATAACTTGGGCCCTCATAAGGAGGCCCAAAGTTTGCTGAATTACATGGCGTATATAATAAATGGCGGCTATCCAACCTTTGGTCCACAAATACAGAATCATGCACAGTTTTTAGGATATGGACATAAAGGATATAAAGGTACATACATTGACTATGAATGGGAAACATTCACATATTCGGTGGTTATCAGTAAATCTGGCATACATTCTGTCTTTGTGGACTAAAATTAGAAACCTCTGACCTAAATTATGTAGGGCGCTTGGGAAGCACCACAGATGCCCCAAACAGAACCCTCCGAATCTTGCCAATGGGTGACCAATAATGAGAACATTGTCTTCGTGTTCCATTGACCAATGGCTGAAACATACCAGAATGTCAATGGAAGGTTCTTGAATTCTCAGTTGTATTTTAATCAATAGAACTCTGTAATTATTTTTTTAAATAGAGGGACACGTTGTTAAGAATGCTGCATGAGAAGTTATAGGGCACAAGTCTACCATAGGTAAGTAACTTGTTCATCTGATAGAGACTTCTAGCTGCAGATTCCTTACTGGTGAATAGATACCAAAGCAATATCATCCCCGGAGTTGGGTTTGCGGACAGGGCCGGATAAGAAACAGCAGCCAGCCCTGGCAGATTGGTGCTCGTCTGGCCCTGGGAGGGTTTGCTACAAGGGGCCGATATTGCAGCTCTGCTGAAAAACTGGCCCCCACAGCCACAAAACAGGCCCCCACCCCTCCGTCCCACTGGGGAAATGCCTGGTGCCCGCTACGGCCAGTCCGGCCCTGTCTGCAGACCAATTTCACACATGGAAGTCCTGCAGGACCGAACGGCGAATGGCCCATCTCTACGGTCCTGACTGTCCAGACAGTAATGTTTGTTGAACGTGTGCAGGGAAGTCCAGATTGCTGCCTGGTAGACATACAGGACCGGAACTTCACATGCTAATCCAGGGATCACAGCTTTAGGTCTGGTGGAATGAGCTCACAAGCCTTCATGAGCTTATTTCTTGGCCAGTGCGTAGCAGATTTTGATGCACAGCTGTCAGAGTACCTGAATTAGTTCCACAGGAGCTGAAGCTAACTTCCAAATCCCCCTCACCACTGTTCGCGCCTGCAAGTAAGAACTTGCCAGCACTGAACAATAGTTTGGGGGAAAGGGGAAGTGGAGAAAATAACAAGAGAGACTGCCTTGAGGAGATTGATGTTCTGCTTTCCTTAACCTTCTCTATCTATCAGAGTAGGTGAAGATGTACCTGTAAACACAAAAGAAGAATACAATATCCTTACAAACTACTAAACCTTTACATTTCCTACTTATAAATCTTAACTTTTTCAACCTTTACCCTAAATTTCCAAGGCTTGAGCTTCTCTCTTTTTAGTCAGAACTTGATATTTTAAGATGAGTTCTGACTGCCTTGCTGTATTTTCAATAGCTTCAGATTTAGTCGATTCCTTGTCTTTCTTCTTTCTTGTCTTTGTACTTGTATATATCTATACAGAATCTCTCAACTCAGTTGCAACAGTACTGTTGTTAAATTCCTTGTTGCAGAGTCTTATAATTAAATAGTAACTTAATTAATTGAATTTCTTTTTCCTTAAAGTCTTTTCTTTTCCAGCAAAGAGTTACTCCTTGTATCACTTTTATTTTATCTTGGTAGAGTCTTTATTAAATTAAATGAATACAGCTACTCTGAACACTGCTCCTGACTCTGTAGCGCTGTTGTATTAACTTCTGTCTTTATCTTTAAACAATGGAAATAAATACCTCTTATGACGTGCAGTCCTTTCTGGGAACCGGAGGAAAATTCAGAAGGCTTACTTGTCGGCGATCGATCTTCCTTGAATCTTCGTCTTTTTTTAAACTGCCAAACACCTGTACTTCGTTCCCGGCAATTGCGTGTCTGAACACGCGCTGAAAACTACATGGAGAAAGAAAATAACTGCAAATTGTGTTCCGCAATTACTTCCAAGACGGAACACTAAACACTGACCAATTTTCCTTAAAACAGTTCCAAAAAACTATGGAGCTCTTCTGAGAAACGTCCAGTCTCCATTTTAAAACAGTTGAAGTGCAACGCTCATTTCAGGAGCACTCGCTCTGAGCCCTGCAAACCTTGCTCGCGCTAAAAAGACTAGATCGCTCATCTCCAACATCATTATTCCAATCAGGAAGAGCTTGTATGACTTTCAGGCAGTGTCTTAGAGCCACCACTGAAAACGGCAAGAACCTCCTCAAAATGGGAAATCTTCTAGTCCTCTTGATTAATCCTCTGTCTTTCCTGCTAATAAGATTAATTGAATTCCTGACAACAGCATGACTCGACTCATCTAGAGATGGTTCACTTCTGCAACGCCTGACCTTTCTTAGCAGGAACATACCCCACAAAGAGTTGGTCATCCACCTGGAGCTCTCATGTGCAGTCAGGTTAGAATGACAGTGCTCTTTTTGAGTCCCTCCTCTTCTTTAGAGGGTTGTGGAGGAGCGTAAAAAGTAAGCAGGGTCATAGAATAGCCTGCATGAAATGGGGTGACCACTCTCGTTAGAAGGAGGCCCTTGTGCGAAGCACCAGTTTGTCAGGATACACTGAGAGGTAAAACAGCTTAGATGATAAGGCCTGCAGCTCGCTCACTCTACGGACAGATGTAATTGCCACAAGGAAGGCTGTTTTCAGTGTGAGAAGCCTGAAAGGACAATTATGGAGAGGCTCGAATGGATCACACATTAAAAAAGTCAAGACCAGATTAAGGTCCCACTGAGGTATAATAAATGGTGAAGGGGGTAGAGACAGATAAGACCCTTTACAAACCTACGTACAATAGGGGACTTGAACAATGAGGGTAGGTCAGGCAACCCCAAGAAGGCAGAAAGAGCAGGCAGATAGCCCTTAAAAATGCCCAGAGCAGAGCCCTACTGGAAAAGGGAAAGAATGAAAATTAAGATATCAGAAAGGGGGGGGGGAAGGATTAATGTGTTTTTCTGCACACCATGCATCAATTTTTGCCAACGACAGGCGTATATCATCTTGGAGGAGGGACGCATAGCTGCCAAGATGATGTGACAGACTTCGGGAGGAATGTCAACAGCTGTCAACTGTCGCCGTTCAATCTACACGCAAGAAGGTGAGAGTGGGCAGGTTTAGGTGAAAACAAAAGATCCTCCTGAAGGTGCAGCCTGATCGGAGAATTGATGGCCATGCTCAGTAGCTCGGGATACCAGACTCTCCGTGCCCAGTCTGGAGCCACAAGGATGACTTGGGCCTATGTGTACTGTATCTACTCAAGAACTCTGGGCAGAAGTGGTATGGGCGAAAAAGCGTACAGGAAGCCTGAGTTCCACTTGTGCGAGAGTCGCCTTGGAAACTCCAGCAAGCAAAACTGCTAACTTTGTGCATTCTCGACGGAAGCAAACAGATCTAACCAAGGCTCTCCCCACTGCTGAAAGAGACCCGCGCCACTGCGTTGAGAAGCCATTTGTGATCCACTAGGCATTGGGGGCTGAGCTCATCTGCCCTGGCGTTCAGAGAGCCCACCAGGTGTTGAACCACCAGGAATATGTCTTGCTGTTCCAGCCATATCCAGAGGCGCAGAGCCTCTTGACAAAGGTTACACGACCCCACCCCACCCTGTTTGTTGCAGTACCACATGGCAGTGGTGTTGTCCGTGAACACCTGCGCTACCCTTCCTTTGATGGAGGGTTGAAAGGCTTTCAATGCCTGTCTGATCTCACGAAGCTCCAGCATGTTGATATGGGGTCCACATTCTGCTGGAGACCAGAGTCCTCTGATCTCCCACTCTCCCAGATGGCTGCCCCATCCCAGGAGTGACGCATCTGTCACTACTGTCAGATCTGGCTGGGGAAAAGGAAGAGGGGTCTGCCTCTGACCCAATCGCTGTTCGTTAGCCACCACTGCAAATCTTTTGCAGTTCCCTCCAAGATCTGGACCATGTCAGAGAGATTCCCCTGATGCTTCGCCCACTGGAACTTCAGGTCCCACTGCAGAGCCCGCATGTGCCAGTGGGCATGTGTCACAAGCAGGATGCAGGAAGCCATGAGGCCCAGCAGCCTTGTAGAGGCTGAAATATCGGTATCATAGCCTGAATATCCTGGACTCGTCACTCAGGAGGATAAGCCCGAAACTGCACTGTGTCAACTCCCATGAAAGGAAGCGCCTGAGTTGTGCAGCACACATAGAAACAGCAAATTACCTATGATTGTTCATGTGCAGGAAGGGGGACCTTCCTGCACATAAACAATCTTCCCCTCAACACAGGTAGCTAAAGTTAGCGCCAGCACAGGGGGAAACGCATGGCTACGCCATATTCTAGTAAATATGGTGCAGCCCTGCGTTTCTAAAGTGACGAAGCGTGTCGTTAGCCTTCTTGGCTTAACGACACACTTTGCCAGTTTATTGTAAATATGCCCCATCGTGGAGGAGCAAATTGTCAAAAAAAGGTCTACCGCGGCAATAAACTTCACATCAGCAAATCTATCAAAGTCAGGAGACGCTGCACCCCTTCAACAAGGGCACAAATTCCCAGCTTCGGAAATGAAGTAAACATGTCACTACTGATGACTCAGATCATGTGGATTTTGTTCTATTTTGAACGTCAAAAATTGTAGCACAAGTTTCTCTTTTCACAAAACATGCTAAAAAACCATAATAAAACCTCACATTTTGACAAAAAGCATGAAAAGAGCAGATTTGTCTGCTTTTTTTGCCTCTTTAATAGAGAAAAGAAGATGGTAATTTACTGATTTGGGAAAAGCTGAGTCATCATCAATGCTTTGTGAATCATGTAAAGATATGAGCAGGGCTTTAAGTGGGAAAAAAAAGCTGGGGGTGCTCTAAAAGGGGCGGGGCAAACCTCTTAAAGGGGTGTGGCCTATCCAAGTAGGGGCATGGTCTAAATAAAGATATGTATGGATAACGCCATACACCCTCCCCAGAGGCGCAAGTAGAGCCAAATTTCGAGGGGGGGGGCTAAGAAAACATTTCGGGGGCTAATTCTTCAAGCAATAGGCAGAGTGGAGCTGCAGGGGCTCTACAAAGGGGTGAAAAACAACAAAGCCCCATTAACAAGCAAATGGTCTTTTAAAGACCTGTGAAGTACTCAGGTGTGGCTGTGTGTGTTTGGAGGCTGGTTGCAGGATCGCAATCTTACGCTTACCAAAAATAAGGCGCTAAATCTATGAAATTACAAGTTTTTTATTATCCTTAGTTCTAGGTAACTTACCCAACAAACAAAGCTTTACTCAGAATGACTCGGAGATAGGTGCCTGAAAAGTCATTAATTAAAGAGAGGACTTTCTGTCCTAAACTGTGATACTCCCCCACAGTCCTGCATCATATGGTAAAAATCTGCAAGAAAGAATCTACAGCGTGCACATAGGTCAGCGGCCTCAGGATCTAGCCTGGCAATTCCAGCTAGAGCAAAATAAGTTTGGTGCAAGAAAAAAAAAGAAAACGGACTACCTCTGCGAGGCCCGAAAATAGGGCCCGATAGAGACCCGTTTCGAGGCCCCCTGAAAATAACTGCTGGTGCTCAGACCCGGACAGATCCGGCCCACTTAAAGCCCTGCATCAACCTTTATATATCGATCTCAGCTGTTTAAGAGAATTGGTTGTGTCCCGCGCCAAGTGCATGTGTTTGTGACACCCTCTGGAAGTTTGGGAGTTTCGCAGAAGGGCAGTTTTTCATCTGGGGCTCACAGTGGTTTGTGGTCATGATGTTCAGTTTTCCTTAGTCCTCTGGAGTGGTCTCTTGGTTATATGAGACTATGAGTGCTATAAAAATGTCCTTAATAAATGAGATATAATCACACATAGAACTGTGAAAAGAGCTTTCAACAGTATTTCAATCTACCTCAAAGTCATTTCTTTATTTCATATATTGCTGAGTTGTTCAGTTTTAAAGTGACAACATTTTAAAACAAAGGACAATCAGGTGTGGTTGGTATTTTAAAAAAGGTCTGTTTTCAGTTAATGAAAGACTAAAATTCCAACATTTCTGCTTTACGAGGGAGACTTCTCATTTCTTGAAACTAAAAAAAGTTTTTTTGTTTTTTACTTTTCTTCCATTTAAAACCTCCTCCACTGTAATGCAGGTAAGCAGGAGAATTCACAACTCAAGATTTCTTCTCTACGTCTTCCTGCTTCGTATTCTTATATGTCTCCAGAAGAGATGTCACAGCGCTCTCCACCCTTCGCTTAAATGGGAACGGGTCTATTTCCCAGTAAAAGTGGCCGACAAATAGTCTTCGCCAAGTGCATGTCACGTAAGCATGGGCATAAAAGTATACTATTCAGAATATGTTTCGAGCCCTACATGATGTCAAGCAACGTTTTAACCCGTTTCTGCAAAGCAACAGTGAACGTCGGAGGCGATACTGCAGTCTGCATTAAAAATAAACATGCATGCATGTATGAATGTTCAATCACGCCTGGCATGCAGCAGAAGAGACATTAAGAGATGTACAGGTGGATGTAGAAGTTATGCAATCTTAATGCCATCAACGGATCTACAGCGTGCACATAGGTCAGCGGCCTCAGGATCTAGCCTGGCAATTCCAGCTAGAGCAAAATAAGTTTGGTGCAAGAAAAAAAAAAGAAAACGGACTACCTCTGCGAGGCCCGAAAATAGAGCCCGATAGAGACCCTTTTCGAGGCCCCCTGAAAATAACTGCCGGTGCTCAGACCCGGACAGACCCGGCCCACTTAAAGCCCTGGATATGAGTTTGATCCGGTTCTTAATCATGGAGCCTCAACATAGTGCAAGATATCGATCCTCCGTATTTCATGATGCTGAGTGTTGAGGGCTGTGGCAAAAATGCTAAGTGGAATTGTCTTTTTTGCCATATATATTTATTGTTACCACTATATTTCAGTTTATGATGCAGGAGGTGTCCCAAAGAGATTCTCTGCTCGGCTCGGCTCATGGTGCAGCTGGGGAGAATCCAAGGCAAGCCATTGTTTCTAAATGCCTGCCATGGCTGTAATGGGTTCAGTTAGTTGCATGGCGTATGTAAAATGTGACTGGTAGGGCTGGGACAGAGTGAGACACATGGGTGTGTTTCACCTACAGCTCTAAAGCAGGAAACAAAAGAGATCATTTTAGGACCATGAACCAATTTATCCTAAGAGGAAAATGTCTATACTGAGCATACATGATTCTTGAAAACAGTGCAGCCTATACTGTGCATTAGGAATGTGTGTCTTAGAACTGAAATTGTTGGCTGTCAAACTAAGAGGCCTATGGTTTAATCCTGACTCTCATAACCAGCGAATTTGTATGATCCTGCTTAAATAACTCAGCTTCCTCCTGTCTCGCATGGACAGTTGCGAGAAACAGGATATCCAGAACACATGATGTGGTAGTGCTGCGGGTTAATATCTGCAACAGTGTCTGATATCCTCAGCTTCTGAGGCATACGACAGATAAGGGCACGAACAGATCCAACATAACCCTCCTTAAGTAGCGCTTTTATTCTAGCTACAGTTTGTCATATGTAAAGCACTCTCCAGCGTTTGCCATGATCCATGAGAATTAAGCCGGTATCTTCAGTTTTGACGAATGTTATAATTTCTTACAACTTTGTTATTTCTCCCAGCAGGAACATGCTTTTTTCACTTTTCCCGCTATCATCTCCGGAGGCAATAAATCAAGGCCTGCTCCTTTAAATTACGAACACCAGAGCGACATTATATTCAATATAGGAGTCTAAAAGGATTGTATCAGATGTTTGTGAAAGCTGGTGTGCACAGTAATACACCTCCATAATTTTGCCTGACAAGTTTCAGCCGGTACAACCTCCTGACATTTATTGAGCAAAAATACCTGGAAAAGAAACCAAACATGACGCATTTGTAACTGTAAATACTATATCCGCACTTCCAGGGTCGTTTGATAACCACTACCTCCACATTTCCAGAGCCATGCTGCATAATAAGAGGTATTTACTGCATCCAGTGATTATCTTGGTCGTGTTATCACTGAGAACGACGTGAGATTTTGTGAATTTGGTATGTTTCAGGACATCTGTTTTGTGGTGATGGAGTCATAAAAGAGAGGTTTAGAATTTGGGGTCTTGTGCATCATCTCCCAAACTGTGTACTGCCCACAAAGTAAAGATAATTTGTTTTGATGTGTTGACTGGAGGCACTTTTACGTACCTAAAGTAGTCATGACCATTTTGCACATCACAAGGTGATGATGACAACACCAACTACCAGAGGATTGAGTTAAAAAAAAACCTTTACTTACCTGCTGCTGCAGTCACCGCATTCCTCCTCTCATGATCCTGGTCTGAGCTGGCGCACACTGCACAGACTCCTAGATGCCAATCCCAGTGCTGCTCTCATGCTTGGAACGCTATTTCCAGCATGAGAGCAGCGCTGGGATTGGTCTGAGTGGTCTCCTTTGCTGCTCAGACAGTGCCTGGGAGCCTGTGGTTTTTCTCCACTCGGCGGGCTGTACAACACAGCCAGGTGGAGAAATGCTAAGTGTGCATGACAGTTTGGCTGGCCTAAGTCGGCAAGCCAAACAGTCATGCACACTTAGTAGTGCCTATCACCCCTCCTTCCCACTGTTGCACATAGAGTGCATGGCCCCGCCCCACCCCTTAACGCGGCTCACCTGCAGGTAAGAAAACTAAAATCAATTTATTTTTCATATGTTTAACTTTGCTGCCACTTAGTGAGGCGACGCTCCTCCGCCATAACAAAGGAGCCACCCCTGCCATCATGCCAGGTCAAAATGGCAGTTTAAAACTGCATCCACAGGCTGTAATGGCAGGTCTGAGACATGTTTAAAGGGCTAATTGAGACGGTGGCTGTGAGAAGTTGGCCTGGTATATGCTGTCCACTCACTAAAGTGGGCACCTTGTACCAGTCCAAACAACCCTTATGGTAATTTAAGACGTCAAAGATAACCTTAGAAAGCTATCCAAGTGGTAGCTGTGGAGAGCAGCCTTCAGGCTTAGTCTTGAAGGAATGTAGAGCAGCTTGTTTTACCAGAATGCAACCTTATAGTATTGGTTAAATGTAAGGAGAACCACACAGTAGTTATAAAAATATGTATTTGTTAATATAACACTCTCTAGTACGACACAGTATCTTCTTCACGAAGATACTCACAAAGCACACAATACAGTAGCACAGAAACAATAGTAAATAGCACTAATACACAGTGGGCCCCGGGGGGAGACCAAACCATTTACTAAAATAGTTATATAAGAACCACGACTCGAGTCAAGACAGTGTCCGGGGGATGTAGAATCGCTAAGACCCCAAGGAACCATCCAAGGTGAGTAAGTAGGGACCCCACGGAGGACAGGTGCAGTGTGGGAACACGACTGCGTGCTCCGTACAATTCTATGGGGAAGTCGCGGTTGAAGTTTTAAAGTTTAAGGACCCTTCCCAGTGGACTTCAAAGAAACCCCGTGGAAGTTAGGAGGTTGTAGAGCCACCCCACCCTTGGATTCCGTAGTACCAGAGTTACCTATCCAAGGGGAGCAGGGTGCATGGGTCTGAAGTGGCGTCGGAAACCGCTGTCGACCTCAATGGAGGACTTCGAAGAAGAGCCACTGCTGGAAGGAAGAAAAGTGTCAATTGGAATCCACAGGTGGGTTCTGGTTGAAGAGTACCTGAAAGCAGAGGGGACAGAGTCTGGGTCGCAGCTTTTTGGTGCCGATTGTTGTGGAGGGACGTGGCTCCTCCCCCTGATCCTCTACTTCCGGCGTGAGTGGGGGTATTTAATCTACATGCTTGTACGGCCGCGCTGCATAGAGAATAGCGCATTGGCAGGCACAGCTATACGCTTCTTGTTAAAATAGGTATTGCAGGAGTACTTTTTAAAATAATGAATTGTTGACTTTTACTTCTTACTTAGTGGTCCTTGGAGACATTATTTTTAAAATAACTGAAACTTACTTAGCACTCGCACTCGCACTTTACTTGGGCGCCGATCCCTGGTCCACCGCGGCTTTTTGGTGCCGATTGTTGTGGAGGGACGTGGCTCCTCCCCCTGATCCTCTACTTCCGGCGTGAGTGGGGGTATTTAATCTACATGCTTGTACGGCCGCGCTGCATAGAGAATAGCGCATTGGCAGGCACAGCTATACGCTCCTTGTTAAAATAGGTATTGCAGGAGTACTTTTTAAAATAATGAATTGTTGACTTTTACTTCTTACTTAGTGGTCCTTGGAGACATTATTTTTTAAATAACTGAAACTTACTTAGCACTCGCACTCGCACTTTCCTTGGGCGCCGATCCCTGGTCCACCGCGGCTTTTTGGTGCCGATTGTTGTGGAGGGACGTGGCTCCTCCCCCTGATCCTCTACTTCCGGCGTGAGTGGGGGTATTTAATCTACATGCTTACACGGCTGCGCCGCTGGCGCGCCGAAGGCGCGCTAAAGGCAAGCCCGTCTGCGCCCGTCTGCGCCCGTCTGCGCCGGTACGTCGCCAGGAGCCAGAAGCTCTGCCAGTCTTCAGGCTGATATTGCTCCTAGGCTTATCTATACGTCTTCTCAACTCTTTCAGGCAAGACATGATCAGTTATCATGTCTGTATGAGCATACAATTGCTAATTTGGAAGGTCCTTTTGCCTGCTCACATTGTCAGTTTACTTGTACGGTTACCTCATCGGGCCCACTGGGCAACAATGCTGGCAAGAACAATATGACAGAGAGGGATGAGACGACCTTTAGTCTTGCTTGGCCCCACTCTTCTAATCAGGTTTGTTCCTGGAAGGGTCTTTTGGCAAATGTACGTTCGTTACCAAAACATGCTATGGAACTCTGGGATCTGCTGAGCTCGGAATACCCAGACCTCGTTTTTCTAACAGAAACTTGGCTTAAACCCACCTCCCTGCCTGATATTGCCCTCGCTCTCCCAGAGAATTATCGGATCCTTAGACTGGACAGAGTTGGAAAAACGGGTGGCGGGGTTGCCATTATATACAGAGAGGCGGCGAAAGTCACAGTGATTGATTCTATCTCGGATAATACCATGGAAATGTGCATATTTAAAATTGAGCTGACACCCCAAGAAACTTTAAAGGGCGCTCTTATTTATCGCCCGCCAGGGCCATTAAAAGTTTTAATCTAAAACTTATGGAAAAAATTAGCCCTTACATAATTACATCTAAGCATTTCCTGTTACTTGGAGATTTTAATGTCCATGGCGAAGATAGTGAGAATGTAGAGGCTGTGAGCTTTTTAGCTGACATGGCCACTTTAGGCTTAAATAAGATTAATTTTGGACCCACACACTCAGCTGGCCACACTTTGGATATCATACTTTCCACATCCTCTTATATTGTTGCTGATCCTGCTTGCCCATTGACATGGTCGGATCATTTTATGATTCCTTTTAGGATCAACTGCAGCACTAGACCCCTACCGGCGGGACGCCCTTCGTTTGGTCTTAAAAGGCGGTGGCATAGAATCACATCCGAATCATTTGGTAAAATATATGTACCCCCCGCATTCAATGAGCATATGGATAGTACCACAAAGCTGAGGTCTTTCAATGATACCATGTGTGATATGATTGACAGGTTGGCTCCCTTAACATATCAACTCAGCAACTCAAGGTAAAAAAGTGAAGAATGGTACACAGATGACCTACGTAGTAAAAAATCTAGCTGTAAACAACTAGAAAAATCCTGGCGTAAATCCCAGGGGTAAACGGAAAAACTTAAATTTAAACTGGCCCTCACTACTTATCATAAGAATCTAAAAAGGGCACGTAAAGATCATGTAATAATTAAACTCAATCAGGCAGGAAATTCGGCAAAAGATCTCTACAAAATTTTGAATTCCTTTACCAAACCTAAAGCTTGCGCATTGGTGGTCACCCCTTCTCAGGGACTATGTGACAATATTGCCGTATACTTCGACGATAAAATCAACCAGATTTATCAACAATTCCCTCAAGACGTTTGCCTGGTGCCATCTATTACACCCAAATTAATACCCCTTGTAGGCTCAGATGAAGGTCTGACATACTTTAAGGTTATTGAGGTCTCTAAAATGGAAGCTATGTTGAAAAAGGCTAAGTCAGGATCTCCTTTGGATTTAATGCCCGCCCACAAATTTGCTCTCCTTGCCGCTCTTTTGGCCGCCCCAATTGCAGAGATCTTAAATTCATCATTGATTGAAGGCAGTGTGCCTCTAGATTGGAAAGTCGCCCAAGTATTGCCTATCAAGAAGAAAGATCAGGTACCGGCCGAAGTGCTCTCCAATTACCGTCCCATCTCGCTCCTTCCGCTTATGGGCAAATTGGCGGAGAGCTATGTTAATACTCAATTAATGGACTATCTTGAGGCCAACGGTATCCTTGACCCTTCACAGTCAGGGTTTAGATCCAACTATTCCACCGAGACAACTCTCATTGGGGTCACGGATTATATAAAAATGGCCGTGGATGATAACAAAGGAGTGATGTTGGTTTTGTTGGATCTAACAGCAGCCTTTGACACGGTCTCTCATCAGAAACTGATACTTCGACTGAGAGAGGCCGGTCTGCAGGGGATAGCTCTCGATTGGTTGATCAGCTTTCTTGATCATCGCATGCAAACCATCAATCTAGGCCCTTTTCGATCCCAAACTATGAAGATTAATAAGGGGTGCCCCAGGGCTCCTGTCTGAGCCCTACTTTGTTTAACATCTATGTGGCCCCCTTGCAAAAGTCATCCGAAAGTACGGCTTTACGCCGTTCTCCTACGCTGACGACACCCAATTACTCCTGTCCTTTGATAAGGACACGGAGTTTGTCGATCAGCGCTTTTCTAATGGCATGTCTGCCATAGCAGAATGGATGACTGAACACTTTCTGCAGTTAAATGCGGCCAAAACTGAGATCCTTCTGTTTGGTGCTGCATCAACTTCCTGGTCCCCTGAGTGGTGGCCGACAGTGCTAGGCCCCGCCCCTCTACCTACTTCGGTGGCAAAAATCTTGGGGTCAGGTTGGATGCACATCTATCGATGAAGGATCAAGTTATGACCACCGTCGGGACCTGTTATCATACCTTGAGCCTGCTGCGCAGAGTGTTCAGGTGGCTACCCCTAACTGTACGCAGAACTTTAATTCAGGCTTTGATTATAGGTCGCCTGGATTATTGTAATGCTTTATTGGTATCGGCGAACGAGTCTTCTCTTAGCAGACTGCAGATCGTCCAGAATGTGGCTGCACGCCTAACTCTTAACAAACCTCCCGCACCTCTCCCGGGCCTTTATTGAACACTCTCCATTGGCTCCCACTCGCCGGAGAGTAAAGTTTAAGCTCTGTTGCTTTGTTCACAGAGCTCTCTATGGCACTAGCCCGAGTTATATGGTGGAGAAGTTCAAAGTGTACTGCCCGAATAGGTGTCTCAGATCTGAAGGCAAAATGTTATTGGTGGTCCCTCGTTTCAAGAAAAACGGTCTGGAGGCAAAACTGTGGCCTATCTGGCGCCAATATACTGGAATTCTCTGCCAGAGGATTTACGTAAATGTCCTAATCTTCCTCGTTTCAGAAAACTCCTGAAGACGGAATTATTCAAGGCTTGAGCTATGGGATTTTGTGCCTGACTGACTTGTTTCTATGCTTAGTGCGGAGATACCCCTTTGGGGGTGATTCCTGCGCTCTATAAATTCTTTACATACATACTCAGGAGTGACCAGGGGCTCGGTAGACGAATGCCCACCGATGTTGGGTGCTTCAAGTGGGTTGAGGGGGTTCTTGACTCTGCAGCCACTGGGACCAGGAGACGTTGAGGACAACCAGGAGCCAGATGCAAGCTGTCCTACAAAGGATGTCGAGTGCTGAGGGGTCGTTGTCCGGGGGGAGAACCAACAAGCCTGGGCAAGGGCAACCCACACAGAAGGTCAAAGAAGGTTACAGTTCGGGACAGCAAGGTCCAGGAGACTCACCAAAACAAGGGGAGTCAGGGCAGGTCTGGAGCAACCAGGGGAGCCCAAGTAAAGCAAAGTTGACCCTCAAGTGGACTCACAGGCCGGAGGCACAGGAGTCGCGAGAGGACCTCGAGAGCTTTCACCAAACAGCAGTCCACAGAGCACTTGGTGCGAGAAGGCCAGAGTTCTTGGTAGGAAATGGTGCCAGAGGTTGGGGCTACGCGGAGCCCAATGTACTTGCTTGGGAAATGCCAACAAGCATATGCACTTGCAAATGAAAGCGGTGCACAGTGGTACGGGTATTGCAGCCCCCTCGAGGTACTCTGGCCTCAAACTTGGTAAGAGGGCAGCTCGAACCTCAATGGAAGTAGGAACCCACCTCCTGTGTTGCTGGAGCCTTCAGAGTCCGTAGGAGCTCAGGAGCAGCACACTGGTCAGTTGTGATGTGGTGTCTGCGGATGCAGGGGAGTGACTTCTTCACTCCAAGGGAGATATCTGCAGTTGTCCTTGATGCTCCACAGGTCCTGCACGGAGCCTGTTTGGTGCATGGGCACAGATGATGCTTCAGACTGAGAGGGAGACGAAGTCGGGCCCAAACGAAGTCCAGCGAAGTCCAGAGTGTCCAGACGGTCGAAGGTCAGTGGTTTCTGGTTCAGAATCTTGTCCACGTCGAATCCAGGGTCCTAAAGCCAGGTAAGCCCTTTTGTACCCAAGGGAGAGGGTTGGACAGATTCTGGGGACCCTCCTAGGGGAGGGTCTGGACAGTGGGGAGGTTACTCCCATGTCCTTTGTCCAGTTTCACACCAGAGCAGGAGCCAACCGGTCCCATGACTGGTTTGAACTGGACTATGCACAGGGACACCAAATATGCCCCTCATCCAGACTTTCGGTCGCTGGCAAGCGCACCCACCCAGCCCTAATACACTAAATCCTGTCTGGGAGGAGATCACACCTCCCTGTGACAGGATGCCTATTGTTTCACCTTCCTCTGCTCAAGCTTGGCTCAGCTGCAGGAGGACAGAAATGGGTCTCTGGTCGGCAGCAACCATTTTGTGCTGCCCAGGACTAGAAGGCTGGTACCGAGAACACCAGGGACCCAACGAAGCTCGCTTCTGAGGAGTGGAATCATACCTCCTACACCGGTTACCGGTGTAGGGGTATGATTCCACAATGTTTGACACCAAACATGATAGGGTTTGTTTGAGCCGTTTTAGAGTTGGTCATCATGCGGTCGCATAACACCACTCTATATGTAGTGAACGGCTGCTTCACTAACAACCTGGGGGAATAGACTCCGTAGGCTGCAGGGGTGCCCTGCTCATGCAGTGGCACCCTCTCACTTAGAACCAAGCACCGTGCCTTCAAGATTGTTAAGGCCTGCTTTAGGGGTGACTTATAGGTTTTAAGTGTAGTGACCCTTAGATATAGTAAACCCATATGTTAAGTAAGTGGTGCATGCACCAACTTACACAGGCTGCAATGGCAGACCTGTAGTTCCATTTTGCATGGCCTCTAATGGGTGGCATAATGCATGCTTCAGCCCATGGGAGGCCTCTGGGGTACCTATGCCCTAGGTACATGGGTACCATATACTAAGGACTGACAAGGGTACCCCAGTATCCAATCTGGAGTGTACCTAAGCACATAACATAACAGTTTAGGGAGAAAGCAAATAGACTGGGGTCCTGATTAGTAGGATGCCAGTCAGACTAGTCAAAAACAGTATTACATTTAGCAAAAAGTGGGGGTAACCATAAGAAGCAGATCCTACTTTCCTACAGTGGCACAATAAGTTCTGATGGCCCACTAGTAGCATTTAATTTACAGGCCCTGGGCCCATGAAGTACCATTTTACGAGGGACATACAAGTAAATTAAAGATGCCAATTGGGTGGGTGATTTTAAGGCTGTAAAATGGGCCATCTTAGAAAAAACAGTCAACAGTCACCATCATTACTTTATGACCTTCAGACAGAGGTGCAGCCACAATAAAGTCGTTAGAAATTGTGTTCCAAGGCTCAGGAGGAACAGGCAAAGGTCGAAGAAGACCAGGTGGACAAGCATGGGAAGACTTGTTTTGAGTACAAACAGGACAAGACTTCACATAGAGTTCAGTATCATGACAGACAGTAGGCCACCAGAAAGATAGACTAATCAGTTCTAGTGTGGTTTTAATTCCCCTATGCCCTGCTACAGGGACAACACCACTAAACTGGCCACTCACAGCACGCCATCCAGTGACTTAATGACCCGTCCTAGTGCTGCAAACAAGCAAACCAACCAATCCCAGTGTGACACCTAATGAAGTAACTTGAAGAACATCACAGCTGCTCTCACTTCACTCTGATCAGCTTCACATAAGCAAGATATAAAAAATGAAAGATAAAACAATAGCTCTTCTCTGTTCTACTAGGAGAAAAACCACAGTCAGTAATCACTCTAGAGATATGAGGAATAGTATCCTACTGGCATTATCAAACATGCAAAGTGAATTTTTGACCAGTGGGAAATCACCCTAACTAGAGCGGTCTACTCCTGTGAGAAAAGTATCAACCGAACACAAATCACAGTTAGTACAATCTCACAATAGTAATTTATTAAGTCCCTATCTTGGTGTGGTCGATAGCACTTTGCGGTCCGACACCTCAACCGTAAAATATAAGTCAAAAACCTCTTACTATAACTCTGTATCTATCCTCGGGTCTTGGATTACTTTGAATCTGATAACCAATCTTCAACTCTTTGTAGCAAACGGGTTACTCTTCGTAATAACAAGCAATATAAAAGCACCTCAGTTCTCAACTTCAACATAGAGCCCTCTTGGACACAAATTTGACACCGAAACTTAAACCACGACAAATCCACAAAAACCGCAAACACTGCAACTCTCGACAACTCACAGTAAAAAATACACACAACCTTACTTACACTCACACTTCTAGGATAGTGCAACTGCTTCAGGAATGCTGAAACAACGTCAATGCACCGAATGGGACAAAGGAAGCTCACAACTGTAGACTGAGTCAGCGTAGATTTAACTCAATCTGGGGAACATTTTAAAATGCCTAAGCCTCAGTGGAAACCATCAGCTTGAAGCAGGCCTTGGTTTATTTTTATTATATTGGATGTAGCATTTTAATTGAGTGTTCTAAATTATTATTGTGTGCGCCTTGATGACTCAAAATCCAACTTAATAAAATGCACTGTTTACAATTACTTGAGGGGGGTGTTTCTCACTTGAAGCATGCCTTGGTTTATTTTTTAATATATTGGATGTAGCATTTTAATTGAGTGCACTAAATTATCATTGTGTGTTCCTCGATGGCTCAAAAATCCAACATGATAAAGTGCACTGTTTAGATGTTCTCTCAATTGAGATGTTTTAATGATTATATTGTATTATTGTATTATCATGGTAATATTTTAATGTGTTTTATATGTACATGTAATGATTTTAATTAACTATGCATGAATTAATAAATTACCATCCTCTTCTATGAAATTGTTGTAGCGCTTCAGTTGCAAATTCTGGTGTAAATTCAGGGGCCTATCAAATGCTTTCTGGTGAATCTTTATTTCTAATTGAGGGTAAATATCAAATTGCAAAACATTTCAATAACATGAAGCATATTAGGCTCCACAAACAAGACAGAGAGTGGTTTAGTTTCAAACCATAAAGGTTTATTAAAAGATTATTAAAGTTACAAATTCAAATAATCAAATTAGTTATAATCACTACCTGAATGGATTAAGCACTATATAGTCCAATACAATTCAAAAGTTATGAAAGCAAAGACAAACTATTATAAAGCTGCCTCAAAAGGAAATTAAGTAAAATTAGTTCTCCCATAAAGAGAGCACCCCACTTAGTCCTGCCCCCTTGATATTCCTCCGTAAAAAAATGTTGTCCTGATATTTTCATTTTTGATTTGTGTTTTTGTATCATTAGAGACGTAATCTAGCTTGGGTAGGCATTGCTAGTCCAGGCAGAATTTTTCTCGCTCACATTTTTAAAAATGGCAGATGCGTTGCAGTGATGATGTAATATTTTAGGAACCATGAGACCTATATACTTCATTTTGGTGGCAAAACATAGGTTTTGGGGCTCTATTAGTCTTATAGAGACTAATAACTCCTCAGAACAACCCTTTTGCCATTTCCCAAAATGGCGGCTCTATAATAATGTGTTTTAGCTAACATACTGGTAATTTATTTTAATATTGTTTTTGTTTCAGGTTTTCCGTTGATTCAAATTCGTAAACATGAGCAAAACAGGTGGCAGCAGTGTATCTTTTTCCTTCTGACAGACAGTTGCTAACTATACAATCTGAGGACTCCTTGAAACAAAGAAAAATGTGTCAGATGCCAAACTAATCTGAAAGAAAAGCTAACATCAACTGCGCTGGACAGAAGAGAGTTCGAGATGCTGCTGAAATACGTCATGACGAATTTCACAAAAGATTGAAACTGATGAGTGAAGAGGATCACATATTTTATCATTGTAACAAGTGCTACAAGTCATATACAATGGAAAAAACCCTAAAACAAATTGGTCAGAAAATAGCAGAAATGAGTAAATCACTATAAGAATCCAAGTCTACTGAGAAAGCAATGACAACCAACCCAATGCCCATCCACTTAGAAGATCGATGGCTACCCCTCAGCCACCTCCAGCAACTGATCAGAAAGCAGAGGATCGTCAATGGGTTATCTATTGTTTGGCCAGAACAAGAACCAAAGGGATTGATGAAAGAACAAAGTACAGAGTATGTGAGTCTCAAAGGGCAAACATGTTTTTATCTGCAGCTAGTTTCTTCCAAGATGATGTTTTCAGCCAAGTAAATGATCTAAACAGCGAGGTGAATGTATTTGCAGCAGATTTGCATGCCCACACCCATGGCATGTGTGCATAAATTCGAAAAGATGAATGTAAAAGGAGCTCCTAGCAGCAACGTAACCGCCAGCCTTCAGTAAAGTTTGCACTTTTCGAAAAAGCAAATGAAGTTTTAAAGCCACTTTTGAGTGCTGGCAATGGGTTCACACACAGTGAAATCAGAGAAATAATGGTCAACATTAATGAAACTGTATTGATCCATAATAATGAAATTACGATTTTTCTGTTGAAAATGTACAATGACAGAATTAATTTTTGTCAGTCTAACAAAAGGAATGAGCCACTTGTGGTGCTCTCAGCGGATTTGACTCCTGAAGTTCTTGCTACCAAAAAAGATCACAGGATGCAGTAAAATAAGCAGGAACCATTTTAAGAAATGTCCAGAAAGATTTAGATTTTGGACTTTATGACAAATTTTGTGATGCCCCAGAGCTCCGCAAATCATGGGAGACAACAAGAATGACTGACGTTGTCTTTATTTTTTTTATATCATTCTTTAATATCAGCAAAGCAAAATAGTTACAAACATAAGTTCTTGAGTAAAACAGAAGCTGATAACATTGATCATGGCTTTGAAGACATAAGCGAACAAGTGGAAGACAATCCCATGAACCGAAAGGCTTATGCTGTGCAAATATACTGAATTTTCCAAATCATATTTTATGAATTACATCACAGCAAAAAGAAAACTCTGCTACACATGATGACTGCCCACGTAATCGATGACAAGTGCAAAAGTAGTGAGCTAATCACTTCAATGAATAGGATTGGTGTATCAACAAGTTTTAATGACATAGTACAGAGCAGAAACTTGTTAGCAATTCATGCTGTAAAATCTTGTGACTCCGACAGCATACCACTTCCAAGTAAACCAGGAAGTTTACAAGGAAAGGATTTACAATTGATGCTCTTGATAATTTTGATTTTGAAGACAGCTCTTCTTTGTCTGGAACATCCAGCACACATGATACTGCCATGGTGCTTTTTCAAGACTGTACCAATAAAGTAGCTGCTGGAAAACAAGCTGTGTCAGCTGACGGCATAAACAAATGAAGCTGCAAACTTATATCTCAACTGCCTTGCCAATGTGTGCAAAATCACTCCAAACCATCAACACGTCTCAATCTACCAGAAAGTTTCAAAGTGACTGAGGACATGGATCTTCTTCTACCTGATTCTGGGGTCTGCAAAGCTGATTAACTGAGCTTATCATATTGCTTATTTGGTGCGGACGGAAGGATGAAGGAAAGCCAGTTACTACCTGGGATGGAATTTATACTCTGATCTCCTAGAATACCGTCCCGCTGAAGAAGGTTGGGTTTTTACCAGTAATACCATCTCCAGTCACAAACTATGCAACAGCATACACAGCTCTAAAAAATGTCCAAAATGGGCATGCTCAGCTTGAAGACCAGCCTATCCTGCTAATTTTCCGCGATGAAGGTGTTTTCCATTTTGTAGCTGACATTTGTATGAGCAATCCAGTAGAATTTGATTACCTTTATCCAATGATGGGTGTTTTTCACATGAAGAAAGTTGTGTTGAGGTGTGCAAGAAGTTATTTCAGTGGAGGTGGCATAGACAATGCACTTATTGAGGCTGAATCCGTTGGAAGCAAAACTGTCCAGTCAGTTTTCAGCGGTACTCATTATGTTCGTTCGTTACAAGGTATGCTCATCATATCTGAGGCTCTTATCTCAGAAGAGAACAAGGCACAGAGTGCACTTCATTCAAAATATATAATGCAAAGCCAGGCAATGTTCAATACACTCAGTTCAAAATCAGAAAACCTGAAAACCAAGATTGTAGAGTTTGTCAAAGAATGTGAAGAAAAATCAGAACTTTGCAAGTACTGGGAAATGTTTTACACATGCTAGCTCTAGTGAAAAACCTGGCACAAGCTGATTGGGATGGTGATTGGGAACTGCATGTGAAGATTGTGGAGTCACTGATTATTGTGTTTTGCGAATTCAATTACATAAACTACCTGGCATATTGGTTCTGGAATTTGAAAAGAGTGAAGAAGCAAGAGGTGGAAAAACCATATCTCTATAGAAAAGAAAATTCATCCAAAGACATTTTGTGATGAAAGACAGAGAAGGAAGGTTCAATGCAGTGGCTCCAGATATGAAACTGGAACAGCCGATCCAGGGATCACAGAAAGGCTCCAAGGGAATTGTTGGTCAGACAAGTGAAAGGGAATATGTTGATCAATAGCAGCTAGTTTACAATGAAGTCCTTTCTATTTGAAATGTTTTCAGAGAAATGACAAATTCTAAATTAATGGACCATCGTGAAACTGTTCCTCACCACGAACTTGTGGGAAAGAGAGAGGGGAATGTTTTAATAAACATGTTGACGGCCTTCTTCAATTCATGCAGCAGCAGGGAAACTCCTTTGAAATAACTGCGCCTGTACGACTACACAACTTCGTGACCAAACAATATGTGCATTACGATATAAAGACACTTCTACTAGATGTGACTGAACATGGATCCAAACTATACGCAGAACTGAAGCAGGGGAGGTTTGTACTGAAAGAGAAAAAGCTGTTTGGCATAATCACTAAAGCTAAACTTCCACATTTAAAATGGCACAGTAAGATTTTTGTCCAGCCAGCCACTTCAAAACAGGTTAAAAAAATACAACTTTCACAAGCACATAGAGGGATGGTTGTAACAAAAGAAAGGGGTAAATTTATCAAGGACATTCTGTTGCATGATCTTCTTCAAACAAACGCATTATTTGATGGAGATGCTGCAAACCAGACCAGTGAAGCACAAACTCTTACAAGAGCTCGAAAAAAACGTACTTTCACCTGAAGAATTTCAATTCGAAAAGGTATCCTCATTGAAAACTGATGTTGTTGTGGACTGTATATCACAATTGTGAATGGAAAAATGTCATCTATGAAAAAGTTCAGAGAGGTGATTCAGACTGTTCTACAGATATCAAAGTCAGTGTGTACCATGCAGGAACTGCACATTGTTTTTGACAGTTATCTTGAACCATCTGTCAAAAAATGTGAGAGAATCAGACAAATGTCTACAAGTGGAACAATTGGCCTTGCCTGCATCAACAATTAGACACCTATAACTGTGCAACTTGATTAATTCTGGTCATCAACATTGAACAAGATGAACTTGGAGATGTTAACTCGCCAAAACATTACTGATGCTTCAGTGAACACTGAATTTCCAACTATTGCAAGTGGAATTATTGTCAATGAGGAGTTGGTACCTGCAGAGCTATATTAAAAAGGTTTGAGCCGTATTGTTAAAGAACTTAACAGCAAATTGGAGGAAGCCTCCCTTCTTGTTGTTCCACATGTTGAGTAGGCTGTTCAAAATGCTTCCAATCGAGTCATTGTACTGTCAAATGACAAAGATGTTATTATTGTACTACTTAGATTTGTTGCAATGTTCAAAAGTCAAGGATTGTCAGAGTTATGGATTGGTTAAGGAATACGCGAGAAAAACCACTAAATCCCGCTTCATATTCTGTACAAAAAACTTGACCCAGAGATGCCCAGCGTTCTTATCAAGGCACATATTCGTACGGGTGATGATACCATAAGCAAAATTAGAACAAAGCTTGGAGCGTTAACTGCTGAGTCTGTATATTTTTCTAAAAGTATTTGCAAAGGCCGAAGAAGAATGCCCCCCCCGGGAGGCAGATGGGGGCTATAGCCCCCAATCTGCCCCCACGGGGGGGCAAAAAGCCCACTAAACGCCAGGGATTTTTTTTGCCAATTTGAATTAGGGGTGGGGGCTGCCCAAAACGGGCATGCCAATGCCCCCACCCCCCGCAAAAATTCCAGTCTTTCTGCCCCCCCCGGGGGGCAGAAAGCCCACTAGAAACCAGGGATTTTTTTTGTATTCATGTAGGGGTGGGGGCTGTCCAAATGGGCATGACAATACACCCACCCCTCCAGAGAAGTTCCAGTCTTTATGCCCCCCCGGGGGGACAGATGGGGGCAGTGGTCCCTGATCTGCCCCCCGGAGGGGCAGAAAGCCCACTAGGCGCCAGCGATTATGCTGGCTTTTTTTATGCGTGGGGGTGGGGGCTGCCCAGAATGGGCATACCTATGCCCACCCCCCCAAAACAAATAGCCACAGTCTTTCTATGTGCCGGCAGAGCTAGGGTTCAAAATCTACAGCTAGGCACTTTGCAAAAAAAGGGTCCGTTTTCACTGTGAAAATGTGGTGTGTCCACGTTGCATTTTGGGCCGTTTCCTGTCGCGGGCACTAGGCCTACCCACACAAGTGAGGTACCATTTTTTCTCAAAAGACTTTGGGGAATGCGGGGTGGGTGGAATTTTGTGGATCCATGCAGATTCCAGAACTTTCAACCACAGATATGTGAGTAAAATGTGTTTTTTTTTTTACAGATTTTGAGGTTTGCAAGGGATTCTGGGTATACAGAACCTGGTGAGAGCCAGACAAGTCACCCCATCCTGGATTCCCCTGGGTGTCTAGTTTTAAAAAATGTATAGGTTTGCTAGGTTTCCCTAGGTGCCGGCAGAGCTAGGGTTCAAAATCTACAGCTAGGCACTTTGCAAAAAAAGGGTCCGTTTTCACTGTGAAAATGTGGTGTGTCCACGTTGCGTTTTGGACCGTTTCCTGTCGCGGCCACTAGGCCTACCCACACAAGTGAGGTACCATTTTTCTCGGAAGACTTTGGGAAATGCGGGGTGGGTAGAATTTTGTGGATCCACGCATATTCCAGAACTTTCCACCACAGAAATGTGAGGAAAATGTGTTTTTTTGTCAAATTTTGAGGTTTGCAAAGGATTCTGGGCAACAGAACCTGGTGAGAGCCAGACAAGTCACCCCATCCTGAAAACGTTGGCACAAATGGCTGTTTTTTCCAACTAATTTTCAATTTTTCCTATATTCAACTGTTAGTTTCTATAAAGAAACCTTGAAGGATCTACACAAATGACCCCTGCTGAATTCAGAATTTTGTCTACTTTTCTAAAATGTGTAGCTTTCCAGGATCCATTATTGCTTTCATACCCATTTCTACCATTAACTGGAAAAAGGTTGAAAGCACAAAAAATAGCAAAAATAGGCTATGTCCCAGTAAAATGCCAAAACTGTGCAAAAAATTTTGGTTTTCTGACAAAAGTCTGTTAGTCCCTAAAAGCTGGGAAAATTGTGATTTCAGCCCCACAAACCCTTTGTTGATACCATTTGCAGGGAAAAAACCAGACGCTTTCATTTGCAGCACTTTTTTCCCATTTTTTAAAAAAAATTTAGCTGTATTTTGGCTAATTTCTGGGTCCCCTCCAGGGGAATCCACAAACCCTGGGTACCTTTAGAATCCCCATGATGTTGGAAGAAAAGGACGCAAATTTGGTGTGGATACCTTATGTGGTCAAAAAGTTACAGGGGCCTAAGCGCGAACTACCCCAAATAGCCAAAAAAAGGCTTAACACAGGGGGGGAAAAGGCCTAGCAGCGAAGCGGTTAAAAACATTATTTGTTTAATTTCTATATATGTCTCTTCATCCTCTATTTAAGCCGCCATTATGGAAAATGGTGGAAGGATTGCTCTGGGGAGTTATTTTCTGTCTCTATAAGACTACTTGACCCCCAAAACCTATTTTTTGGCACCAAAATGAAGTATATAGGTCTCATGGTTCCTGCAATATTACATTATCACTGCAACTCATCCGCCAGTCTTTAAAATGTCATCCAGAAAAATTCGGCCCAGATCAGCCATGTCTAACCAAGCTAAATTACTTTTCGAATGATCCAAAAACACAAATCACAAATGAAAAGCTGTGGACAACAATTTATTACGGAGGTATATCTGGGGGCCGGGATTAACTGTGATAAATTGGGGAAAGGTTCTCTTAGTAAGGCAGGAAAGAGGAATTCTGAAAGACATCAGAAAAGCACCTGAAAGTCACTCGAACTCTTGCCTACTCAACATTAGCTTAAATCACACAATTCTAAAATTTGATATACCTGCACATGGTTCCCATATAACAGACCGATCGGAGTTAAGGTACAAGTAGATAACTAAGCTCATTATTTTCACAATCTACAACACAACTTTGGGAAGTTCTCCATTCCTTGGGGCTTGACCCAGGCTTGGTGGCCTTTTTATGAATTGAGTGATTCTGTTAGATTCGGGCAGGAAGGGTGAATGTCCTGAGAGTTTTGACCTGGGACGAGCTTGCCCCCATCCTGTTTCTATTATACATTAATGGTCTGGAGGCAGCGCTGACGACCGTGGGCGGGGACCTGCCAACTGTCAAGGGCAGATGGGTCCCCATCCTTTTATATGCCGACTATGCTGTTTTAATGTCCCGAACACTGAAGGGCCTCCAGGCTTTATTAAATACTTTTGCTGATTTTATTGGTATCCTGGGGTTGCGCACAAACCAGTTGAAACACTTGTGATGCCATGTGGGCAGAAGTGCATGAAATCATATTGCTTTTTGCTTCAGGGAACTTCCCTGCATTTAACGTATGAATTCCCCTACGTGGGGGTTATTTTTGACTCGCATGGGACCTGGGGACCTTGTCAGAAGCAGAGGCGCCTGAAGTACTGTAATTCTGCGGATGTCCTATTCAGTCTGGCATCCAAAATAGGCAGCAGGTCAGTGATGGCCTTAGTTGAGATCTATACCAATAAATGCATCCCGACCCTCACTTATGGCGCTGAATTGTGGGGGATGTAAAGTTGCCAAGGGCCTCCAAGCCGAGGAGAATAATATGTGCAGATATCTATTAGGCGTGTTCCCTGGCTACACAATTCACGAAGAATTGGGTCTGCTGTTCGTGGAGGATGCCATTAAATTGGCCCCTCTGATATGGTGCTCCTTTTGGCGGTACCAGGAGGCCATGTTGAATGGAGATATCATTCTGGACTGCCTTGGCTGCAATTCAGGCCTACTCATCCCCTGGCTGGGATATGTAAGGGATACGTTTCGCAAGTTGGGCAGACCAGATATCTTAACTTCACCTGGTCTCCTTACGCTGATAGACCAAAAATGGCTTAGGGTTGCCTTTAGGGAACTTTTGGCCAGGGAGAGGGAGGATTGTGAACTGCAAAAACCTGCAAATAGAGAGTATATGGCCGTACTAACAACCTTTAGGCATGGTTCTGAGTGCTTGGGACAGGGCCCTGCTTACCAGGTTTAGCCTAGGCCCGATCAGGTGCCAACTTTCGTTTCTTTTGGGACCGTTCAACGCAAAGGAAATCCTAATCTGTCCCTGTGACAAGCGATCTTTGCAAACCCTTGCCCATTTTACTTTCTTTCGTGGGTTTTATAACCGTCATGCCAGAAGGTGGGTGTTTCCCATGTTCAGAGATACCCTAATCTCCTGACACATCCCGGCTCTTCTGTATCTGCAGTCCCTACCAAATCCCAAGGTTTGTTTAGGAGTGGTCACCTTTCCTAAATGGTCATTACAGCTTAGGCGTTCTTTGATGTTCTAATTTGACTTATGCCCTCTACTCCATATTCATGGCCTACTGCATTGTTTTATTTTGCTTATGGGCAAGCGTTTTTAATATATGCATTTTAGCTTTCTATGTTTTTAATTTTATGATATATTATTGTATTTTATGATGAGTAGGCTTTTATGGTTTATTACATAAATTGAATACAGCTGGTGAATTGATTGATTGATTGGATGTATCATTTTAACTGAGTGTACTGAATTATTATTGTGTGCGCCTCGATGGATCAAAATCCAACTTGATAAAATGCACTGTTTACAATTACTTGACGGAGGTGTTTTTCACTTGAAGCAGGACTTGATTTCTTTTTTTTATATATTGGATATAGCATTTTAATTGAGTGTACTTAATTATCATTGTGCATGCCTCAAAATTCCAACTTGATAAAATGCACTGTTTAGCTGTTTTCTCAATTGAGATGTTTTAATGATTATATTGTATTATTGTATTATCATGGTAACATTTTAATGTGTTTAATAAGTACATGTATTGGTTTTAATTAACTATGCATGAATAAAAAAATTGTGGAGCGCTTCTATTGCAAATCCTGGTGCAAATTCAAGGGCCCATTAAGTGTTCTCTGATAAATCTTTATTTCCAACTGAGGGTAAACATTAAACATGAAGCATATTAGGCTCCACAAGGAAGACCGAGAGTGGTTTCGTTTCAAACTAAAAAGGTTTACTAAAAGATTAATAAAGTTACAAATTCAAATAATCCAATTAGTTATAATCAATACCTGACTAGATTAATCAGGATATAGTTCAAAGCAATTCAAAAGTTATGACAGCAAAGACAACCTATTATAGCGCTGTCTCAAAAGCAAAGTTAAGTAAACTTAGTTCTCCCATAAAGAGAGCACCCCACTGTACTAAATCAGGGAAAGATTCTGTTAGTAAGGCAGGAAAGAGGGATTCTGAAAAGCATCTGAAAAGCAGCTGAACTCTTGCTTACTCAACATTAGCTTAAATCGCACAATTCTAAAACTTGACACACCTCCACATTGTTCCCATATAACATACCAATCAGAGTTAAGGCACAAGTAGATAACTAAGCTCATTAAGTAGATTACTAAGCTCATTATTTTCTCAAGCTACTACACAATGAGGCTTCTCTAAACGACCTTCAAACTTACAGTTATCTGCAACATAATGAGATACATTGGACCAATCTGTACTCTGCAGGGGCATCGCAACAGCTCGTTAGAACATTCTACAAGTATTACGTAAAGAAAACATTTCACATGAAAACAGAAAACCAAGGTCTGATCGAAAGAGTACACGTGGATTCAGCTTCTCTTGGAAAAAGAAACACATCTTCCAGGAAGCACGATGGCAACCAGACAATAGCTATTTTAAAATGCAGCCCTATGCTACATTAGCTATAGGCAGTCTAAATGTGAATAATACACAGTCAATACAGTTGCGGTCAACATGTTGATATGAATGCAAATCTAGTAATATGACAAATATCTCCACCGCTGTTAGAGCACTCTACTGTCAGATTTGCAACCCATCTCTTAGACTGCTGTTACAGACTACCAAAAAAAAACACCCAAGTATTAGTTTTATGGACTGACAGCAATTACCATGCAATGGTAGTGGCGAAGTGAGCAAAAGAACGATAATGGATTCAACCCAGATCTAATAGTGACTGGGGGTGAGTGTCTGAAAAGTTTCACTGCTCCGTCCATCATCTCACTGTGTTTGCTTTGTTCGCCCTAAGTTGGCAAGGTATGCCCAGACATAGGTCCCTTGCTCACTTTGCCACTGGATTCAAGCTAGCCTGGCTGAAGAGGGGTGTTACCCCGAAACTGGTCCCAAGATGCTTGTTTCTGGTCCAGGGAAGACCTGGCTTGGCAATTCGGGATGGACTGTTCCTATGAGGAACAGGGTCAAGACTGATTTGCAAATGGCTGAGTCTGAACTGGGGAGACGAAGTGAGCAAAAGAATGATGATGGATTCAACCCAGATCTAATAGTGACTAGGGGTGAGTGTCTGAAAAGTTTCAATACTCCGTCCATCATCTCATTGTGTTTGCAATGGTAGATATATAGACTGCTACAGGGTTAAGTATTTAGACAGTCTCAAAGAGGGCTCTGGAGTTATTACTAAAGGCTGAACTAGGAGTCCCCAGTGGGGCAGGGGTGTAGTCAGCCATATGTCAGGAGGACAGTGGATAGGCCTGCATCTAGATTTCTTTTCCCTTCTCACCATTTCCCCCTCGCAGATCTCTTTTTGTTGTGATTCCTTTTTGCCTGAAGAGCCTTCTTTGCTTGTATCAATCAAACGATGTTACTAGTTTTTAGGTTTCGCCTGCACAGTGAGTTCGCTTTGCTTGCAAAATTTCTTCTAATAAAAAAAAATCTTAAAAGGGGCTTAGAGCCCGCCCATTAATTACCTCTACTTACCATTGGTTGGCTACCATGACGGTCTCATTTCCTTGCTTCTTATTGGTCAGGGTATCCTGCTGCTTCCATTTTCTCTTCAGTTCATTCTTCCACCGGCGTTCGTTCTGCTTAGACCAACTACAGTTTCCAGTCTCTGTGGCCAGTGTCCTTCCACTGGCTGCCACCTGTAGAGGTACTTTTTAATTTTTTTTATCAGGCACTCCTTGAGAGTGCATGTGTTTGCACTCCCTCTCTACCCCGTCCTCCTGTCTCCTCCCACGTCCTTGTTGTTTCCCTGTCCTTCCAAACCCCTCAGCTTCATTGTTGCCATCCTTCCAACCCCCTCTCACGTCCTCTTTTGCCTCCCAGCCCCCCCCACACCTCAAAACAGAAAGCACTGGCTACACTTTTTTATATTAATATCCTTTCCAGTCTCTCCTAACCCTTGCTCAAGCCTCTGGATCCCAATATAGACTGAGGCTGCATGTGTAAAAGGACATATGTTACATGATGTCCCTCACTAACTCTGCACTCATAGCCTCTCTTCCCCGACAACACAAACACATATTTCACTGTTGGCTATTTAAAGTTTATATTTAAAAAAAAAGAATTCCTGGCTTTATTTTGGTCATTGATCACAGCAAGCTGTTGCGTCATAACACCCATGGCGTAGACTATATGTCACTGTAGTTTAACAAGCGATATCACTGGAGAGGCTGTAGTCCACAAAAATATCAGGTAGACTATATTTTAGATACCTATCCAGACCCTCAAGTCTACGCGATGCCTACACTATGTTGCAGACCGCTTACCTCTTCTGCAGAACAATGTTGTAAACATTGTAGAGCAAGGAGTGTAATTTCCTGTGTACATGATGGGCTGTTGTGGTACTGGTACACAGAGCTACTGATAACAGGAAATTTAGCTTCGTGACATTCCCTTTTTGAATGAAGCGATGCATTCTGGGAATTGTAGTCTTAGACGCAATTGAACCAATAAACGTGCAGATTATGAAAAGGAAAACCCAGGCGTGGAAAATGAGTGACAATGAGTCAATTGAAAATTCAGCAGTGACTCAAAACAACTAAATGTAAAGAGGGCACACTCAGTCACTCACTTTTCTTCAAGCTATTAAGCACTACGAACCAAGACAGTATAACAGCTGCATTCTGGGCACTCATGTACGACACTAAAATGCTTCCCACCCTCCCTGTGGTTTGACCCAACTCCACGCCCTCCAATCTTTCCCACTCTCCTCTCTCGTGTTGCTTACAGCACCACTCCCATGCCCCCCACACTATTTTCTTACATATTGCCCAGCACCGAAGGCTGCTGTCCAACATGACAAAGTAATATTTTTAAAAGCATTATGACGCGGTCAATGCTGGCCGCATCATAGTGCTTTTTTTTTTTTTACTATAAGCCATATCACTCAGCAGCTCTCGCTGCTGTGCAACATGTTAAAAACACGTTGACATAGCCAATAGATTTTGCATAGGCAAAACCTATTGGATTGCTTGTTGTTTTTACTTTCAGCTGATGGGAAACAAGAGGTTTCGACAAGCTGTTCCTTTTTTTTTGTTTCAGCCATGGCATTGGAGAGGGTCTGAGTGGGCCCTGTTGAAGATGGAAAAGCTTGCTCTTTTCTCATTTTTCCCTTTCCCAACGCTGAGGCCTCAGTTATGTTCAGGGCAGAAATAAGCGAGTGTGCGGCCACAGCAAATTTCGCATAAATATAGATTTGTCGCATTTGCAACATAATCCATCATCTGCTACATAATCTGCAGATTTTTAACAAAAAATAGTTTTATTTCTAGCTCAAACGGTTCAAAAGTTACTAAAAATGTAGCAACACTTGTTGCTGCGCAGTGGAAGGCCTTTGCAAAGCTGGACTGGTCACCTCTCTGTTGCTTATTGCTATATTTGGGTTATAAACTGGTACTAATGAAGTGGAACCAGTGCGCAGTCGGTGTTAACAAGTTTACAAATTACAAGATAATGAAGTAATAGCATTACATCAATGTGCCACATTATGCTGCATAATTTGCCCTCTCTTGCCGCATAATTCCAGTACCCTGGTTTTGCTCCTGGGATGGTGAGGTGGGTGAAAAGTCAGACGCGGGCCTGTCAGTATATTTTCTAACAGGCTTTTGCCACAAAACATTAGTATACATGTGGAAGACATAGGCAGAGTGTGATGTGCGAAGATTTCACCCTAAGGCCAGTAGAAGTGTGGTAAGGACAGGCCTATACTAAGCGAGCCTAACATAATTATAGAGATGTTTGGACAGTAAGTGGAGTTTTTAGTGGTCCTTTTCCTGGATTTAGATATGTTGATTTATCGTGCTTGCTCGCTTCCTTTTTACTTGGCTGGCAGCTGAGAGTTAAAGATTAATTTACAGCGCATGTAATCATTTACTTCCAGCCTGGGAGTACTAATTAATTCATTAGTAAATGGATGGGTCCCGCTCGCCCCCCTCTCTGGCCGGGCGTCCCACTCAGGTAAACAACAGCTTGCGCTCAATAAATCTGGCGGTTATTGGCACACTCCGGCCGGCAGGGCAGCCTCTGGGCGCCGCGGGCCGCGCCGGCCGTTACCTGACAGATGGCGCAGGCAGGCCTTACATGCGGGCCTTCTCCGAGGGCGGAGTCAAGGGAAAGAGCTGGGCGTGCTCCCGCCTGCCTGCGAGCGCCCTCCTCCTCCTCGGCTCACAACGAGGAGCATATGGGTGCCCCCGCCCGCCCCCACCTGCTGTTATTTTTTGACCCTGCTCTTCTAAGCACCCAGACTCCCCCGCCATTGTCCGCTTCAGGATTTTCTATGGGAGTTGGTGTCTCACCACGTGCCGGACCTTAATCCTATTGTTTATGGGCGTTTACATCTGTTCTAGTTTGGAGGGGGGGAGGGGAGGGGGGGCTGCTAGAGCCGTCTGTGCTTGAAGCGCCCTGTCCTTCCTTCAACAGGTGGGGGTGAGGAGAGAGATTTGCCGCGCTCATATGTCCCTGGTGCTTGTCATGAGCGCGAAATCTATGACAGAAGTGAGCCCAGAAAACTATACTCGGCCGGTCGTGGGCATGGAGGGCTCGGCACTTGTTCCTGGTTATAAAAAAAAAAAAAAGATTTGCATGTTCCCAACCCCGATATACGTGGCGTGCGTCTTGAGTGTTCTGAGAGTGATAGATTGGACGCGGATGCCTTACTTTATTGCAACAAAGCACATTTCAACCTTTCACGCAAAGTGCATAGTACGGACAAGCAATAGATGTACCCTTAGAAGTGCTTTTATTTACATCTTGCTATTGTACACAAAACAAAAAAAAAACTTCTGTCCTTCCCATCCCTGCTCCCTCTGACTCATCCCAACCTTCTGACTATTGTGGATTCGGAAACATCCTTCTCAGTCTTTCACTCCTCCTTCAGCCATGCCACCCAACTAACAAGCACACACGACCACTACTTACAAAACTACTCACTACTTCCCTTTTTCAAACCCACTCCTGTCATTCTATCCGTACCCCAAACTCTATTAAACACACAAGCAATCAAGAGCACAATCCTAACACAACTAACTAATGCACAAGAAAAAAAATCGAACTCATTTACTAATCTTAGGTTCCGGAGAAGCATGTTCCTCGCTGCAAAAAAAGTGCTTAGATGCCTTTTCAGGGGTTTTATGCGCTATATAAATACATTTACAATGATTGCAAATTGCATCTAAAGTAATGCGTATTTTTAAAGCGTGTTCACTGTGAGGGTTCCTGGTACTATATATTCGAATATTGTTCCCTGGAAAAACAGTACACTTTTTACACACTAATAATAATAGCACGATTCACTTATCTGAACACGTGCAAGAACATTATGCAGATGGCCATTATTTGAGCATAAGTAAGTATCAGTTATTTGAGACATTCAGGACACAATCCTCAAAGAGGGTTAAAAATGATCAAGTTGTGACTGGATGAGCAACGTGCTCTGGACAGCAGAGAGCAAGCTACTTAAGGTACTGCTCAAAGGCAAAGACGCTCATCTGGCCCAAGCTTTCACCTTCTGTGCCAGCCACAGCTTCTGCGCAAATTCTAATGGGGCCTTGTACCCCAGGTGTTCTAAGGCAGAAGCCTGAACAAACAATTCTCAACTGGGGCAAGGCTGGGTGCAACCTCTAAAGTCTACTGAAGGTAGTGATAACTCCACTTCACCACATTCAGTGCTTTCAATGGAAACAAATAAGTGCATGTACTCAGCCAATGGGTTATGGACTAGGGGTGGAGGTTGGTGTGGAGCGACGGGCAGGGCAAGGGGTGTGGCTAGGATCCAGGCATTTAATAAAGTCAAGTTCAACTGCTCATGACGGTGCAGAGGCATTTCTGACAACTGCAGAGTATTCTGTTTGTCTGTGCTGCCCAGTCCTGCAGTTGTTTTAAAGATAAACTGACAGCGAAGACCCCCTACAGAATGTTGTGTAACTGTTCCGTGAGGGATACACTGTGCTCAGTCTGTTGTGAGAGCAGACAATTAAAACAAGCATTGGCATAGCCAATAGGTCTCGCTTTTGGGACCTTATAAGTATTTAGTTATGCAGCACAATATCCTTGGTGCAACAACATTAACTGTTGCATGGTTAAACACTTATAAGGCCCCAAAGGCGAGACCTATTGGCTATGCTAATGCTTGAGGTGGTGTTGAGTGGTGTTGAGGTGGTGCTGAGTGATGCTGTGGTGGTGCTGAGTGATGCTGTGGTGGTGCTGAGTGATGCTGTGGTGGTGCTGAGTGATGCTGTGGAGATGCTGAGTGATGCTGTGGTGGTGCTGAGTGGTGGTGTGGTGGTGCTGAGTGGTGTTGTGGTGGTCCTGTGCTGGTGCTGAGTGATGCTGGGGTGGTGCTGTGGTGGTGCTGAGTGATGCTGTGGAGATGCTGAGTGATGCTGTGGTGGTACGGAGTGGTGCTGTGGTGGTGCTGACTGATGCTGTGGTGTTGCTGAGTGATGCTGTGGTGGTGCTCAGTGGTGGTGTGGTGGTGCTGAGTGGTGCTGTCGTGGTGCTGAGAGATGCTGTGAAGAGAGAGAATGAGAGGTTGCATAGTTGTGGAGAAACTGGTAGAAGTCCCCTGTGTAAAATGGGCAGTGAAGGGTATGATAGAGCTGTGAAATCCCTTCCTGTGTGGCTGTCCTGTAACATCACACCACATGACGTCACTGTGCATTGCCTAGGATATGTTTCTGTCTTTTAGGGCTTGTGTTCTGTCTGCATTATCATATGCCGATGTCTCCGCACTATTGAACATACATTTTGACATCCTTCACAGCGACATGTACACAAATGGACCTGTGTTGTATTGCAGACTCCTTGCCATATCCACTGTGACACTGGAAAAACAACCAGTTTGCTTCCCTGTCTCAAGCACGTCTCTTAGCAAACTCAATAACACTGTCTTTATAATAGCAAGTCTTAAACATACCCGTTAGTGCTGTAGCTTTGTGTTTGTTACCAAGACACAGTGATTGGTGGCACCTGAAAGGAAAGGCAGGCACATGGCATCTGTGTATTCATTGCCCACATTCATGACATTTGGCCATTTCAGACAAAAGCTGTTCAGCGTTTTTCACCTTTTAGCTGAAGCCACAATTTCAGTGTGAAATCTGTGCATGTCAGCATCCTTCCAGCAGGCTCCACGTGATTTACTTTAAGCCGACCACAGAGTATGGTGACTTTCCTAGATTCCACAGCAAGCAGGAAAAAAAAGTTGTTTGGGGGGATGCTTGTTGGTAGTGTGTGCTACAGTGCACGGCAGATTTAAACAAAAGAGAAAAAGCTAAGGTCTGAGCAGGAGCACAGCATCAGAAACATGATTGCGTCACTCCCGACTGTTTTACTTGGTACACAAATTTACCTCAAATATATCAAATTATTTTTGTAGACATTTGCCTAGCCCGGGTACTGAACCTTCAATTTATTTTGCCTAGAAAATTAGTGAAATTCTAAGATTGGGGCTGTGTTATGAGGAAAAGATCAACTCAAATTTGTATCACTTTTTAAATTTTCACTGCCAAATCAACTTACATCTTTACGTCTTTTTTCATTTGAACATATAGCCTTTTATTCAAATGATATTTAAACAGCGGCCTGAAACACCAATGTTTGTCCTTTCGAAAGATGGCTCTCAAAGTGGATTTTTCGTGTGTGTGGGGAGGGAGGGGGGCTTGTCCAGCAGGAAGAGTCGATGTATCGTTGGTTATTTGTGAATGTTTCTGTAAAAGTTTTTCGAACTCTGGAGTGGCACGAAGGTACAGAGAGTAGGAAGCGGAAGTCAGAAGCTGTATTCTAGCAAAAAATATGCGCCACAGATTAAATGGTGCCTTGTAATTCCGAAGGACCTCTCCTTGTGCGAGATGCACAAGTTAGACTTCCAGTAGTAATGTTAGAGGGGGCAGGGAGCAGAGAATCCGAGTGTGAGCAGCGTTAGCTGAAAGGGCGGTGAGCACGAGAGAGCAGTGTATGAGCAGAAAGAACAGTTAGTGTTCGCGGGAGACAAGAAGGATAGGTGGTCAGTGTTTAAGCAGAGAGGGCGGTGTGCGTCCAGAGAGGTCAGCGAACGTTCAGAGAGAGCAGATGGTCATTGTGTAAGCAGAATGCGACGGCAGTAAAGTAGGCTTAATGAGCCTGGACAGAGCCCCACATGGCGGCTGCGCGCGTGCACGCTCGCGTGAACGCAAGCTGGTGGCCAGCAAAAGCCTCTGGTAGCACTTCAAAAACCCACTTACTAAATGTCTCGGCCAGGGCAGCGCTAAGCGCTGGCTCAGGCGAGACCTAAAAAACCTTGACACTATCAAACCTGCCAACTCACACGGTGCCATTGTGTGTCACACAATATTGGTCACACGGTCACCAGGTGAAGTGCCGATAGCACCAGGTGAAGTGCCGATAGCACCCGGTGGCAGGAAAGATTAGCTGAAAACGCAACACAGAGTGGTTTTCCCACTTGTTTTTGGAGGCTCTGGGCAACAAATATCCATTAAGGCGTGTGAGAACATGCCAAGGCATCAGCAGCAGCCTCTGCAAGCATTTGTTTTCTTTATTTGAAAAGAGGGATGGTGGGAGGAGGGGGAAACGTTACTCTCCGGTAGCTCCCAGAACCAGGCACTGCCGCCTCCAAGCCCTGCCCAGTCTCAAATGGTGAAATGTTTTTGTAAGTTGGCAGGTCTGCATTATGTCCCTCTCCAAGCACTTTACAGGGTCTTGATGATCAGTCCAATTGGGGTGTAATAAAACATGTATAAAGCACTTAAGGTGTGGGTTCTATGTGAAAGTCTGTGAGCAACTGAGGGGAAAGTAGTGATCTAAACATTAAAACAGAGTACCAAGTCATTCCTTAATAGTATTCTTTCTAGAAAGACTTTTATTTGTTTCAACTTACATTAATGTTAATTTATTTAACACTTTGTAGTGATGTAGATCCTTGAAGAATTACATGCAAAGCAGTAACATTGGAAGTAAAACAGGACAGAGATAGAGATATCTAATGGCCGAATTTCACATTGTGAGACTTGAAAATCTAGGATCAATCTTGGCTTCCCTAATTGATAAAATTGTGTGGCGCTAAGCAGTTCATTTATTTCACAGTGCCACATCTTCCTCTATCATCGCATTTTAGATCTGAGCACCTTGTTTACATGATAATTGACTTGCCTCTTGGTTCTCTTATTGCATCACTATCCGGGCGGTGGATAATAAATGCCACTAATTGAGGTGATGAAATCTAATGTACTAAAGTAAGACGCTTTCATATATTAGAAAAACAAACTTTTTAATTATGAAAAGTCGCCTCCAACAGAATTTTACATGCAGTTTGTGCACAATTTACATGTCAGATGTGTTAATGTCTGGACTTTTAGAGCAGAGCAAACCTGTAGGGCCAGTACAACTATACCTGCTGCACCAATGATACAGCTACACCCAGGTCTTGTGTCCTGAAATCTGATGTCTTTCATACAGTCTTCTCCTGGGGTATAATGGCCTTGGAGCTGTGTGAGGGACGGATGGTAATGAGGTGCTCATATGCCAGCCGGCACACCCTACATGAAAGCATGGGAGGACGAGGACAGGCTGGCACCAAGCAGAGGTGGACACAGGCACCCAGAGGCTGTGCTCATGTCATAACAGCCAGCTACGTCCCTCTACCCACCCTTACTGGACACAATCAGCCAGTGGGCACCCGCAGGTGATGGTAGGTTGGCGTCAGACAATAATTTGATTGCAAACTGGGTTGCATGGTGTTAGTGTTATCAGCAAATCTGCTCTCTGTTTGGCTACTTACAGCACTGGCTCTGAAGTCTAAGCCCTCGCTGATTCAGTCACTCAGAGACCTGTGGCTTTGTTTGCGGTGGGGCAGCGATACTGTAAAATTTCTTGAGTCTGGGCTGCCAATGGTTAGAGCAGCAGTTGTTAAACACAGCAGCACATGAACTATTGCTAGGCAACTGTGAGTAATGGTCCTCTCTTTGTCCGAGGAGAAGATCCAGTACTCAAGGGGAAGAAAGTAAAAAGTGCTAGTACTCAGTCCCGCTAAGAACACTGGTAATATTGAAGAATATTGTAGATACCCAGCTATTTATATAGCTCCTAATACTGGAATTTATCCAGTTTAAAGTCCCCTAAAATTTGATAACATTGGAAAATGAGGCACAGAGAGATTAAGTAATTCTCCAGGATCACACAATATGCTCATGTAGGGTAGATGTGATTAGAAGCGTCCTTGGAGCCTGCTATCTTGTTCTGAAATCCTGTGGGAACTGTATAGCCTAATGTATATGACCACTTTCTTAAAGCTGAGAAATGTGATTTGACTGTTCTGCTTTCCAAAGCTAGATCTTGTTGTAGCCGTGTGCTAAAATCAGCATTTTCTTCTACAGCACCTGTGATTTTGGCAACAGTATGCTGTTTAATTGTTAGGAACCAGGCCATAGTTAGATTTATCCAAAAGCATACAGAAAATCAACCGACACTGGGCAGTAACAAGTTATCACGTCTGATTAAGAAGGAACACAAGAGCACTGTAACACCGACGCAGAAAGGTAAATGGGTCTCTTTTGAAATCTTCAGTATTCCAACAGACTTGTGAATCTGAGAGGCTAGTATGTCTTGAGAAAGTCAGTTATATGCAGCGCCACTTGGATTAGGTGGCAGAGGAAGACCAAATTATGCTGCAGGGTTGACTAAATTATGCAGCAAGAAAAGGCAAACTATGAGGTGTAATGCGGTACAGGTTATGACAGTTTGGCTTCATTGTTTTGCCACGTTTACACATGGTGACACTGGGCATAATTTGATCTAATTGGTACCAGTTTAATACACAAATACACTAATAAGCAACTGAAATATGACCAGTCAACCTCTATAGAGGGCCTTCCAATTTGAGGCAACACATGTTGCTGCATCTTTAGTAACTTTCGATCCGTTTGCGCTAGAAACAATTGTTTGTTAAAATATGCAGAGTATTTGCTCTTATTCACTCTCTTTCCCCTTCTCTGTGCATCTATACTCCCTTCTCTACTTCTTCCCTATGCTATCACACTTTTTCTTTATCTCATACACTATGTTTCAGAGTGTATGTCTTTGTTTTTCGTCTCTCCACCTACAAGAGTGTGTTTAGTCTCATTTTCCAAAAAGTCATAAACACTAGATGAATATTACTAATAGCATATTCACTCACTTCTCCACTGAGCTGACATTCATATGGCCATTTTTTTAATCCTGTCATACATATATGTACCAAGATTTCATTCTCGTGGTGCTCTCCGATGACTAAATGGTTGCCATCATATTTATGTTTCTGAACACAAGTTAACATTTTGCTGTATTTTAATGTGTATGGAGAGGTCTTTCCTTTTAGTACTCACTAAAAAATTCAATAAAACTTTTGGAACAACAAAAAAATGCAAATTATGCCGCAAATGATGGTTATATGGCAAATGCAGCAAATCCATAATTATATGGAAAACTCAACAGCTGTATAACCACATAATTCCAGTGGCCCTGGTTATACGTTAGGCAGAGTCCTGTAGACGTGTCTTTCTATCATCACTGACTTCACCACCTACACAAGTTTTGATGTTCCCTTTTCAAATTTTGCATCTAAACCATGATTTTATCAGCCCGTTTCCAGGCCTGGGCACTTAAATAAACCATATTAAAACGATTGTAGGTATCTCAAGAAAACAACGTTCGAAATTTGAGCTAATTTTCTATTGTTTAGTCTTCATTATGGTAAATTGTCAGTTCTGGACATTATACAAGAAAGACCTCATGTTTCTAATGGAATTATGCTGTGTCCACTTCTAAGCAATGTTCTGGAATAAAAGGTCTCCACCTTGTATTCTTCACTTCTCCCCTTAAGTGTGTCTTGTTAGTGTCCTTGCAATGTATTTGGTAAGAAAGAGTGCAATATTTTGACCACTTGCCATCCCTGCTGGCTGAAGGTGCTCAAGAGAAGTTAACAGCCTTTATGTGAAGTTTCTCTTCCTGCTCAATTCTTCAGCACGTTTTAAAGTGGTGCTGCTTCAAGATAGCCTTTAAATGGAGTCTGGAGATCTTTTGTAACGTAGCCACTGTGAAAAGATTCGAGATGTGGTCCTGCGTGAAAGAAAGGCGTCTTATTCAATTTACGGAACGTCCCCTCCTGTTTAAAGGGCTGCGGTTAGGAACAGGGTAGGAGGGTCTGCTAGCTCGGCGTAGGGATCTGCTCCCCCAGCGAGATGTTTTGCGCCTCGCCATCGGCCCAGTATAGCCACGTGCCACACCCCTTCTTGTATCGTATTATATTGCAGCATGTACATAACGCTAAACGCTTACTGCCCCTCTATGGGGCGCTGAAGCGCTTGCCTGTGCTCTTATAGTGAACACATCTGCAACCCTCTCCCAGTATGGTTGAGAGCACCGTATGTGAAAGGATGTCACCTCCTAGGTCATAAGGACGCACCCTTGAGTGACAGGTTAATATCCCAGCACCCTTGCTTAGTGATGATATGCGCTCAAACGACGTGCTCTACCCGAGAGCTACTTAACAGACAAATGTGCCAGCCATTCTCTTCAAGTAATTAGTGTTCCAAGTTTAGAAGGAATTCTCTCATATCAAGGCAGCAGTAGGCCTACTCAAGTTGATTTCAAAGTTCGCTAGACATTTATCAAAGCTTCCTAAAATGTCCAACCAATATGGCCTCAAATCCAAACCTCACAAAGTCACCCGATATTTAATGAACACATCGCATCCTTTACCACGGTCTACATTAAAGTTGGTCCCGAAGTGCCATTTGTTGCTCTTAGCATTTTTTCCCTTCTGTGCCTGTCGTCTTCCACCCCTCATCGCGCCCCCTCCCTTGTGAAGGCTGCCTGCTCAGATTCCCTCCTGAACATTGTACCTTGCTCTTTCCTCGGTCCTCAGAGAGGAAGCCCTGGATGGGCCCATCTGTCAGCCTTAAACGTTCACGCGCTCCCTCCTCCCGCCTCCTGAAGGGGTTTGAGAAGACGCTGCTTGACATCATTCAGCGCGTGTCACTTTTTAAGCAGCCAATAGACGTGCTGCAGGGCGCGCGGCAACTGTGGGCAGCAGCGCGTCTCTCTGTAGCCGATTCTCAGCCAACTGTTGACGGGGCTGAAAGGCCGGCAAACAATGGCCTGTGTGTGTGACAAGAGCAAGCGCGCTAGGGAAGAGCGAGGCGTGCCGTGGACACATCAAGCAAGTACCACTAAAGTATGCCGCCAGACCGCCACCATGTCATGCACACAAGAAGATGCATAAGCATCCTGAGACTGCCGAAAGCGCTTCGAAGCAGAACGGGTTTACATACTGTCATTAATACACACAGGAAAATGAGCAAGCAACAGGAAGCATATATACATGCAGACCAGAAGAGTGGAAGTAAGTGGAAATACAGATTTGTACAACCAGAAGAGGGAGATAGAACGAGGACACTGAAGAGGGTCAACAGGGGAAAAGAGTTATACTCAGAGTGACAAGGAGCAGGGGCACTATTTCATAACGCCAACAGAAAGCTAAGGCAGATGCACAGAAAAAGGGCAAGAGGCATTGAGGATACACAAATACACAAGGAGACTGTTATAGACAAAGAAAATGATGCACATATTCATATACACAGTAGAAGTGGATATTGAAGAGGAATCAGAGATTCACACTCATACAACAGGGGGCATATTTCCTAACACACGAATAGAGGTTCAAGAACGAGATGGAGAAGATTCTTATGCTCTTTCACATTGAAAGAGGGTGTGATGATACATTTCGTCATTTATTTGTGCTTACTTTGATTAGTCCTTCATTTGTGTTATATTTTTTAATGTATTTTAAAGTGATTGTAATAAAACTTATTTTGGCACGAGGGCTAGGAAAAGGAAATACAAAAAAATATATACAGAAAAAAAGAATAAGGAACCTGTAGAGATGGGGGAGAGTATGTGGCGTTAAGGCCAGAGCTGCCCACCTTGGAACTGGGGAACCAGGTACGAGCCAGGGCGTCGGCTCAACATCCTGTTATTCTGGGCAAATCATTTAATATCCCTAAGCCTACAAATGAATCTATATATATCAAGGAAAAATACTTCCTGCTATATAAAAGTGCAAAAAATGGACTGTGGATTAATACTTCCAGCAGAAATATTCGTACGGCAGAAAACGCTTGTAAGAGGTTGTGCCAAAACGCACAAAGAAGGATAGTTTTATACACACATGATAGCGTGGAAAACCGACAGGGGTACAGTTTGGTTTTCACTGGAAAGGGACATTTAATGACACACGCAAGTGACAAGGGCTGGGAACACATTCTTTTCCATAGAAAAGAGACAAGTAGAAGACAGCTGGAATACATAGGCACAGCAAGAGGAACAAGCAATGGCAAAGCCAGTTGGTCTTGCCTATTGGCGAGCTATTGACTATAGCAATCGGGTGGGGGTGGGTAGCGAGGTGGGGGGAGGCACGGGTGGCTAAGGAGACAGATTAAACAAGCATTTGCAATGCAATAGGTCTCGCATTTGCGAGAGTTTGAGCTTTTGGCATTGTAAATGACAATGCCTTTTATTTATGTGTTTAGAAAAGCTGCAAGTGGTGTATAAACACACACTTTGTACTTATAGTCCTTGCTTACGAGAAGTAAGGCTGGCAGTAAAAGAGACGTAGTTACTGCCAGCGTTGCTTCTCGTAAGCAACGAGTGTAAGTACAAAGTGTGTGTTGATGCACCGCTTGCGGATTTTTAAAATACATAAATAAAAAACATTGGTATTTACAATGCCAATAGCTCAAACCCTCGCCAATGCAAGACCTATTGCATTGCAAATGCTTGTTTTTATTGCGGACGGGAGGCAACACAGAGAGCAAGTGGGGAAAGAAAAAAGCGCTGGTTCTTCTAGCAATGGCGGCATCACAGTGCTTCTTCTTTTTTTATTATATGGCAGGGGGTAGCAAGCAACAAGGTATTTGTAGCACTTGTAACAGGGCAGTACCAGCTCTTGTTAGCAAGACTGCAGCACTTTCTGCAGGGCAGCGGCAGCACTTCTCTGCACGAGTGGTGCACTTTCAGTAACCCAGAATTGTCACTTCGTCGCTTTGCGGCACTTTCAACAGGATAACAGCAGCACTTGCTTTTTGCATGAGTAGCACTCTTCACGGAGCAGCGCCAGCACTTCTCGGCAAAGCAGTCACTTCTCTTTTCAAGGGCCACTGGGTCCTGCTCAGAGTTTCCCGGTTCCAAAAAAGTCATATTTTGATGTGAAGTGTTCGCTTTCCGAAGCGGTGTAATATCGTTAAATGTCTCTCTTTAGTGTTTAAATAAAAAATAAGCTTGTGTTGCAAAAACAAAGTGTGAAATGGAAAGTTAGGTAAACACTGTGTGCATTTTTCGGGTGCGGTGTGGTCCGGCTCCCCGGCGCTGGACCCCTCCGTTGGCATGCAGGCTGGCATGATCTCACGGCGAGTGCTGAGGAAAGGTGGTGGGTGCAAGAAACGCACTGCTCTGGCTGCCTGAACTTTCCAACCTCCAATGGAAAACACAGCAGCGTCCTGGAGCCCGGAGCCGCCTCTGCGCCTCGCTCTTAACAATGACTACCTCCCTTAAACTTCACTCTCCTCCCGGGGACCCCTCCGGCTCCGGGTCCTCGTGTGAGCTGAGACAACCCACTCCGGCTGCAAACTTACAGTGCTCGCCTCCCAGCTGGGCGATTGTGGAAGAGACCAAAACACACACACCAGGCAGATGACACAACACAAATAGCGCTAAACTCCGGGGTGGGCAGGGGGCGCTACTCGGCAGGCAGGTCCTTTTAAAGAGCCATGTGGCTCGGTGCACAATGGTCACGGGAGAGAGCTGCAGATGGGAGCTGTGTGTCCGCCCACACACCACACACACACACACCGGTGCAGCCCCGCTAGCACAGAAGCGTGCTCGCGCAGTGGGCGATGTTGTGCTCGGACAGATGAAATAACAAGTATTCCACGCTGGAGTAACAGAGCCGGTCCGTGAACAGGAAATCAGTTCCCCAGCGCGTACACAGCCGCGAGCGTTACCTGGGGTTCAAGAGGCAAGGCTGGCACCGGCCTGGGGCTCCTCCGGTCTTCGGGACACTAGGCTCCTGGTGAAGCTGCACGGAGAAGGAGCGGGGCAGCCTCATTAGGTGTTTTGCGGCTGGCGAGGACGGAAGGGGGACAGGAGATGTGCACATCGCGTGTCTGTACGTGCGTGTTCACAGGCGCGTTCATAATTGCAGTCCGTCCTGCGCGTGCACATCTCCTGTCTCACTTCCGAAGCAAGTCGGTAACAATACATTCATAATTGCAGTCCGTCCTGCGCGTGCACATCTCCTGTCTCCCTTCCGAAGCAAGTCAGTAACAATACATCTCGCTAGCAATTTGCAGTCCGTCCTGCGCGTGCACATCTCCTGTCTCCCTTCCGAAGCAAGTCGGTAACAATACATCTCGCTAGCGACAGCGCTTTCGCGCTGCGTCGCTAGGCGAGACCTAAAAAACGCTATGAAGTGGCCAGTGCTAGCCGCTTCATACCGTTTAAAAAAGAATTGGGAGAGGGAAAAGAAACACAGAGTGAAGGGAATGTGTTAGGGGGGAAAAAAGGGACAGGAGGGCGGGTGACGGGGTAGAAGAAACAGGATAGATGACAGTGGGGGAAGGTAAAAAAATGTGCTATGACGGGCAAGTTTTGACTCCACAATAGCGCTTTTAAAAAAAAAAAAATGGTATCTGTAACACAGCTCGAGCCATGGATGGCCTACGGAGGGACACTAATTACATTTATTTAATCTGTGCTTGGTCGAAGGGACAGTGAAAGAAAAGGAAGTGATGCATGGCAAGTGATGCCAAATTAGAAGGCAGAAAATCAGAGTGACAAAGCTGCAAACAAATGGTAAGTAATGTTCTAGTACCAAGCCCATTATAAAATACAAGATTCTCACAAGCGAGAGTGCATGCTCACGAAGGCGAGACCTAAACAAGGAACATATATTCGTTCACAATAGGGTTCACCACCCAGCATGGTGGCAAATTCTCGACAGTGACTGTAAAAATTCAGGATAAAGGGTCAAAATTCAGGACAAAAGGTCAATTTTACAGACACATCAGAGTAGGTAAGGTCAGAGTATGTTCAATAATATGAAAGTAAATACACAGACAACTGACACAAATAAAAGTCAAAATAGGTTTATATTCTTTGACTTGTATAATACATAGCAGTACTTAGCAAACATTTAAATGTAAACCAACTTATTTAAAGATAAAAAAATAGCAAACATGCACGTGAAGCAAAACTTGTCAGTGGACATAAAGGACAGTTGTCACACTATACTACCCCCATACCACTAGAGAAGTGCATTTTTGGCTCTACCCTTACACGTGTTCATTAAATATATTATCTACTGGCGGTCGCCAGTAGATAGTTATAGTTACAACCTATTATCCATAGGAAATCCGCGACATTCTATTTGAAATAACTCTCTTGCCGGTTGACGTATCTTCGCGAAATTTTCAAACTTTGTGGCCCGCTCCGGTCCGCTCCTACCCTGAAAATCTCGGGGGATTCATCAAGCGGGGGCCGAGAAAAAGGGGGTCCCAAAACGCGTTTTCCCCATGCAATTTTCCATAGGAAACTTTAGACACGGCTACAGCCCGAACTGCTGAAAGGAATTACACCAAATTTGGCAAAGAGGTAGTTCTTGGTTCAGAAAGAACCCTTTTTGTTAAATGGTGTAAATCCGTTCAGTAGTTGCTGAGAAAATCAAAAGTAAAAAGATAGTGATATCTATGGCCGAGTAGGGTCCGCGTACCCTCCCGATCACGAGCTGCATGTTAATTGGCTGTCAGCTGGCTGTCAACATTCCGATTCAGGAAATGTTGGCAGCCATTTTGTCCCTCGGTAGAACCGAGGGACAGAAACAAGTGCGCAAAGCGCACAAAGGGGGCAGGGTAGAAACCCCCTGACCCCTAGGTTTGCTCAGGGGTCCCACAAGGACCCCTGGGCAAAAAAAAAAAAAAAAATGTTTTTAAAAATCGGCAGGATGCGCTCAGGGTGCGCGAATCCTGCCGAAAAAAATCGAAGCGCGGTCTCCCGCGCTTCGATGTATTTTGCCCCCGGGTGGCCCAAGTCCCGGGGGCATGGTGGGGGGTTTAATTTTATGTGTGGGGGCCTCAAAGGCCCCCCAAGCCCCGGGGACCGCCACCCCCCGGGGCTTTTTAAAAAATGGTGCGGGAGGGCTCTGAGCCTCCCGCAGCCCCGGGGACCACCACCACCCCGGGGCTTTTTTTTTATTAATTGAACAACCTGTGTGGGGGGGCTCCAGCCCCCCCACACGCCCCGGGGACCGCCACCTCCCCGGGGCACTAACAGATTAAAATGGGGGTCCGGTTTGGACCCCCGAAGCCCCGGGGACCACCACCTCCCCGGGGCTGTGCTGATGTAGGGAGGGGGGCCGCGCGGCCCCCCTCCTGGAGCCCTTGATGGCCCTGGGGACCGCCACCCCCCAGGGCCGGCTCCTGCAGTGTCCCGGGGTGCCTACCCCCGGGACACTGTAGTTTGCTATGGCAGGGACGGAGCCTCGCGGCTCCCGTCCTGCCATAGCAAACTGCTTTGGATATTGGAAGAGAGAGCAGGGAAACCTGCTCTCTCTTCCAATATCCAAAGCACATTGCTTTTCCACATGGGGAGCAGCATGTCAGCTGCTCCCCATGTGGAACAGCAATGCCGGCTCCCAAGGGACGTGGGGAGCCGGCGGGACTGTGGGGGATTGGGGACCCCCCACAGTCCCCAAAGGAGAGGGCCAGCCCCGGGGGATGGGGTCCCCGGGGCAAGTAGTGGCCCAGGAGGGGGCCACGCGGCCCCCTCCCCAAAAAAGAAAAAAAAAAAAAAAAAAATGGAAAGGCCGGCCCCGGGGGATGGGGTCCCCGGGGCCTTAATGACCTGAGGAGGGGGCCACGCAGCCCCCTCCCAAGAAAATAAAAAAGGCCATGCCCCGGGGGATGGGGTCCCCGGGGCCAATACAGGCCCAGGGAAGGGGGCCACGCGGCCCCCTTCCCGTTTTTTTTTTTTTAAATTAAATTTAAAAAAGGGGTAAGGCCCTGGGGGATGGGGTCCCCAGGGCCCAAAAACAGGAAAAGGAAGGGGGCCACACAGCCCCCCTTCAGGGGACAAAAAAAATAAATAAAAAAAAAACGATCGGGCCCGCAGGCCCCGCCCCCTTCCTTCACCACTTGCAAACGCGCCCCTGGCGCGTTTGCAGAGGGGGAACGAATTTCCTTGAATACTGGGGGTCCCTGGGGGCCAACTAGCCCACCAGGAACCTCCAATATGCGCCAGGGGGCTGCGTTGCAGAGACGTGTAGAGAGGCCACACCCCTTTACACCTCTCTGCAACGCAGCTCTGTGGCGCTTTTGGAGGTGTATGGTGGGCTAGTTGGACTCCGGGGACCCTCAGGATTCAAGGGGACTTAATACCCCAGCTTAAAACGCGCCACGGGCGCGTTTGCACAGTGGTGAAGGGAGGGGCGGGGCTTCAGGTGACATGTGTGCAAACAGGCCCCGTGGCGCGTTTTAAGATGGAGAATTAAATCCTCTTCAATCCTGAGGGTCCTGGGGCCAACTAGCCCAACAGGTACATCCAGAAAGCGCCACAGAGCTGCGTTGCAGAGAGGTGTAAAAGGGGTGTGGCCTCTCTACACGTCTCTGCAACGCAGCCCCTGGCGCATATTGGAGGTTCCTGGTGGGCTAGTTGGCCCCTAGGGACCCTCAGGATTCAAGGGGACTTAATCCCCCAACTTAAAACGCGCCACGGGGCGCGTTTGCACAGATGTCACCTCAGGCCCCGCCCTCCCTTCACCACTGTGCAAATATTCTTCTAAAATCATCCGAAATACGAATTCCGATTTACTCACCTGTTATCAGGAGAGAGCTCAGTGCTGCATCTTTCAGCCCAGTACTGGTCCTGAAAAGTAATTTTAACCGTACTTACCGGTAACTTGAATTTCCTTCATAGGCTAACATTGACTGGTTTCACTTGGAAATTCTTCTAAGTGTGGAGTTTTGGAACTTTAAAATATTCCTCTAAAATCAGCCGAAATACGAATTCCGATTTACTCACCTGTTATCAGGAGAGACCTCAGTGCTGCATCTTTCAGCCCAGTACTGATCCTCAAAAGTAATTTTAACCGTACTTACCAGTAACTTGAATTTCCTTCCATAGGATATCATTGCCTGCTTTTTGCTGAAAAAGTTTCTAAGTGTTGATTTTTGAAACATACAAATATTCCTCTAAAATCAGCCGAAATACGAATTCCGATTTACTCACCTGTTATAAGGAGAGACCTCAGTGCTGTATCTTTCAGCCCAGTACTGGTCCTGAAAAGTAATTTTAACCGTACTTACCAGTAACTTGAATTTCCTTCCATAGGCTAAGATTGACTGGTTTCACTTGGAAATTCTTCTAAGTGTGGAGTTTTGGAACTTTAAAATATTCCTCTAAAATCAGCCGAAATACGAATTCCGATTTACTCACCTGTTATCAGGAGAGACCTCAGTGCTGCATCTTTCAGCCCAGTACTAATCCTGAAAAGTAATTTTAACCGTACTTACCAGTAACTTATATTTTCTTCCATAGGAATCCATTGTCTGGTTTTCAGCAAAAGTTTCAAAGTGTTGATTTTTACAAACTACAAATATTCCTTAAAAATCACCTGTATGACTTAAACGCATTCTTTCAACTGTTTACAGGAGATGCACCAGTGCTGGATCCAGGATCCAATACTGAGTAAGAAAAAGTAACGATAACAGTTTTTACCTGCTAAGTGAATTTCCTTCCATAGGATAACATTGGTGATTCTATGAGAAAAAGTTTCTAAGTGTCAACTTTTAAAATACAATAATATTCCTTAAAAATCACGACTGTAACCAAAACGCTTTTACTCAACTGTTTACAGGAGATGTACCAGGACTGAATCTAGGATCCAGTCCTGTGGTTAGAAAAAGTAATCCATAAAGTAACTAATTGCATTTAACTAGAAATTCACATTGAGCTGAATGTTGCATTGTGTTTGAAAATGTGTTGCCCATTGCAACAACTGTAACTACTGTACTTAAAAGTCTATTGCCTATGTGCAAAGTATTTAAACTAAAGTAATTCATTCTGAGAAAGTATTTTTTGTAATGTAATGTATAATGTAATTACAATGTAATTTAAAAAATAAAATCTGTAAAAAAAAATTGTTTCTAAAAATGTAGTAAATCAGTATGAAAAAAATTAATATAACAATTAATACATTTAAAAATTGTCATTTACAAAACCTTTGAAATTCACTGAAAAAACCGTAGGTTTCAGGCACGTTATAGTTAGAAATTAGCATTTAAAAAACCTTTGAAATTCACTGAAAAAACCATAGGTTTCAGACATGTTATAGTTACAAATTAGCATTTAAAAAACCTTTGAAATTCACTGAAAAAACCATAGGTTTCAGACACGTTATAGTTACAAATTAGCATTTAAAAAACCTTTGAAATTCACTGAAAAAACCATAGGTTTTAGGGACAGTTATAGTTACTTGGACATTGCACTCGTACAAAACCCGTGAAATTCCCCCGTTATAGTTAGTTCAGCTAACTATAACTCGCGCCCACGCAATGCACTGCTGATGACGTCACATATTACATCACTCATGACATGGTCAGTGACATCACTGATGACATCACTGATGACATCTCAAATGACATCACTGATGACATCATCCACGTGATAATCTGATGCACCTCCTCACACCCTAATATAATCTTTGATACACCCACTCTAAATTACAGACTGCCATTCGCAAAACCATAGACACTCCAACACCAATAACTACATACCCACTCACTGATTCTTAGGTCTACACACACACATCCACTCACTCACCCGTACAGTCACTCATACTTACGGTCACTCAGTACAGGACTATCATATGCACTCTTACTCCTATATAGACACTCAAACAACGCCACTCATCCATAGAGATACTCAGACACCTAGTCAGTCATGCAAATAATTAAACACACTGCCATTTACTCACCTATACAGTTATACACACACCAGCTCACTTACTCATACAAATAGTAGCACATTGTTACGCTCTTATACAATCACTGACACAAGCACACACTCATCCATACAGCCACTATCACAATCACTCACTCTTGCTTATAGCTATATACTCCAACACACATATATACTGCCTTTCACATATGTAGTTACTCACACATGTACCACTGGGACATACATTCACTCACTAACACACTCTTACACACACTTACCCACCCATACAGTCTATCACAGATGCACTCTTGAAACCATCCACCCAGTGAATCACCCACTCACACATCTATGCACAGAGTTGCACACACCCCTCCCACACAAACACTCAGGCACCCATACAGATACTCAGACAAGCATTCAATAACTCATATAGACACTCATTTAGCTATTCACAAACACATGCAGCCACTTACACAGCAACAGACAGACGAATACAGACATTCACCCAGTTTAGTCACTAACCCATGCATTCAGTAAGATACGTTAAATCACTCACTTATAGAGTCAGTCACGCACCTACTAAATCATCCATACAGACACTTACACACCCACTCATTCTTCAATACGTCTTTTCCTATATATATTAAAAATATTTAAACTTTACAGAAACACACAGTCACTGGATGATGTCATCAGTGATGTCATTTGAGATGTCATCAGTGATGTCATCAGTGATGTCACTGACCATGTCATGAGTGATGTAATATGTGACGTCATCAGAAGTGCATTGCGGGGGCGCGAGTTATAGTTAGCTGAACTAACTATAACGGGGGAATTTCACGGGTTTTGTACGAGTGCAATGTCCAAGTAACTATAACTGTCCCTAAAACCTATGGTTTTTTCAGTGAATATATATATAGATATATTCGTTCCACAAGTCCCGGTCAAGAATATATCAGGCTGTCACGGGCGGTCCGAGTCGGGTTACCGGTAATCCCAATTATTCACTCCACAACTCCCTTTGTTCAAGGAAACACTCGGACACCTCAATGTGCTGAAAAAGTCTTTAATGGCAGACTCAAAACGACGCGTTTCGGCTTACGCCTTGATCACGCTCGTAGAAGCTCAAAACACCCATGACTATATCCACTTCCTTCAACTCATTAGAAGATGGACTAACCCCAATACAGTGTATATACAATGTTAACTACTGTGGCGGCCATTTTGTAATGTGCAAAGTTGCATCCTAGAGATATCATGAATCACTTTTATACAATATATACATATAAAATTAATGTATACGCTTAATATATGAGTAAGGATCACAAAAATCTAGTGCAAGTCACCCTGAATTAATTAAATTCCAAGGCTATAAAACTTCAAAGAGCTGTGTAGAATACAATTCATTATCCGCAACAAGCCACAATTATGACAATCTCACCCAAGTGGGCATATGAAAAATAATATACACAATGTGGCAAAGTGATGACAAATCAATCTAGCCCAAGTGGGCTTCAATGCACATAACACAATATCTCTATCACGTGCACACGACAAAATAATTTCCTTTCACAGTTGATAGTTGACGTGCCCAACCTAGAAAATACAAAAAATTAAAATTACTAAAACCTGGTAACTACTACAATGTACGCACATTCTCTTCAGTATACATTACTCATACAAATGGATTGCCAGCTCCTCACTGGAATTTAAGCCTTTGGGTGTCATGCTTTCAAAATTGATAATATACCGCGATTCAAGCTTTCTCAGTGAGAGTTCCCTATTGCCTCCCCTGACACCCATAATTACAGAATCAATGACAACCATGCGGACAGAATTTTCATCTTGGAAGTGACAGGCATGAAAGTGACGAGCTACGGGGTATTGCCTATTGTTATTTCTTACTGCACGCATATGTTCAAGCACCCGCTTCTTGGCCTGGTGTATCGTGCTTCCAACATACCATTTGTTGCACAGACAAATCAACACATAAACACAATATACCGTATTGCAGGTCAATGATTTTCTAATCACAAACTCCCTCTTGGAGTTGGGTAACACTAGCCTATCACAGTCTATACTTCCTTTACATGCCTTGCATTTCTTACAGCATCTGAATCCAGGTCGGCCCTTATCACCCCCTCTTACAATTTCAGTGACATGATTATGGCTGAGATCATCTTTTAATGAGCGACTTTTTCTAAAAGTAATCTGTGGATTACTACCCAGATTCTTCTTCAAATTCACATCTGTCAGCAATACATGCCAGTGTTTTTTGAAAATGTTACGTACATCACTGGCCTGACCTGAAAACGTAGTTATGAACCGTATGCACTCTTTGTTTTCTTCCTTTTTACTAGGATGTAGGAGTTCATTCCTAGTAGCTCTCTCTACTCTGAATTCAGCCTCAGAAATGGTTTTCTCACTATACCCCCGTTCCTTAAAACGTTTGCACATAATTTCCTTCTCACGCATATAAGCAGCACCAGTGCTGCAGTTTCTTTTTGCACGCAGAAGTTCCCCATAGGGGATACTGTACACAAGATTTCTTGGATGCGAACTACTGGCACTGAGGATGCTATTTCCAGCGGTCTTCTTACGAAACAATCTAGTTTCTAATGTATCGCCTTTAACCTCAAGATACACATCCAAAAATTCCATGGAACTTTTACTGATATGCTCCGTGAAAGTTAGATTAAGTGTGTTCACATTCAACTTGTCAATAAAACATCTAGCTGACTCTTGGTCACCACTCCAAATGAAGAAAATATCATCAATGTAACGCAGCCACAGGACTACACTGCTTTCGAATTCCGCCATTTGTGAGGCCACCTGCTCCTCCCACCAGCCCATGAATAAATTCGCATAGCTGGGGGCGAAGCAGGTGCCCATCGCAGTGCCCTGTGATTGCCTATAGATGGTATCATCGAAGATAAAGAAATTGTTGGTCAAACAAAATTCAATCATACTTAAAATCATTTGTGAGTGGTATAATAGGGAGATAGAACGTGTTTTAAAAAAATGCCGAATTGCCTGGAGACCCAACTCATGTTGAATGCTTGTATACAAGCTACTCACATCGAGAGTAACTAGAGTATAATTATTTTCCCAATGTATCCCATCAATGATGGTGAGAAAGTGTGTGGTATCCCTAAGATAAGCCGGAAGTGCTACCACATACGGTCTTAGGTAGTGGTCAATGAACCTGGAAGTATTCTCCAGTAATGAACCAATAGAAGAGACAATGGGTCTTCCCGGAGGAAATAGCATCCTCATGTAAAGGAAGTATAGACTGTGATAGGCTAGTGTTACCCAACTCCAAGAGGGAGTTTGTGATTAGAAAATCATTGACCTGCAATACGGTATATTGTGTTTATGTGTTGATTTGTCCGTGCAACAAATGGTATGTTGGAAGCACGATACACCAGGCCAAGAAGCGGGTGCTTGAACATATGCGTGCAGTAAGAAATAACAATAGGCAATACCCCGTAGCTCGTCACTTTCATGCCTGTCACTTCCAAGATGAAAATTCTGTCCGCATGGTTGTCATTGATTCTGTAATTATGGGTGTCAGGGGAGGCAATAGGGAACTCTCACTGAGAAAGCTTGAATCGCGGTATATTATCAATTTTGAAAGCATGACACCCAAAGGCTTAAATTCCAGTGAGGAGCTGGCAATCCATTTGTATGAGTAATGTATACTGAAGAGAATGTGCGTACATTGTAGTAGTTACCAGGTTTTAGTAATTTTAATTTTTTGTATTTTCTAGGTTGGGCACGTCAACTATCAACTGTGAAAGGAAATTATTTTGTCGTGTGCACGTGATAGAGATATTGTGTTATGTGCATTGAAGCCCACTTAGGCTAGATTGATTTGTCATCACTTTGCCACATTGTGTATATTATTTTTCATATGCCCACTTGGGTGAGATTGTCATAATTGTGGCTTGTTGCGGATAATGAATTGTATTCTACACAGCTCTTTGAAGTTTTATAGCCTTGGAATTTAATTAATTCAGGGTGACTTGCACTAGATTTTTGTGATCCTTACTCATATATTAAGCGTATACATTAATTTTATATGTATATATTGTATAAAAGTGATTCATGATATCTCTAGGATGCAACTTTGCACATTACAAAATGGCACGCCACAGTAGTTAACATTGTATATACACTGTATTGGGGTTAGTCCATCTTCTAATGAGTTGAAGGAAGTGGATATAATCATGGGTGTTTTGAGCTTCTACGAGCGTGATCAAGGCGTAAGCGAAACGCTGCGTTTTGAGTCTGCCATTAAAGACTTTTTCAGCACGTTGAGGTGTCCGAGTGTTTCCTTGAACAAAGGGAGTTGTGGAGTGAATATATAGATATATATATATATATATATATATATATATATATATATATATATATATATATATATATAGATAGATATATATATATAAATATGCACTTAGCATGAGTAGTCTGTGTGTGTTCTAACGAGACTAATGTAAAGTGTTGCACTTGACATCACTATTGAAGTGCATTCACTGTAGGGTTATAGACTCTTATATACACTGCGTGCCTTAAGTGTAATAAACATCCTTTACTGTTCAGGTGATTGAAAAAACTTGGAAACTTGGAAAGAATGTCTCCACTTTTTCTACTATGGACAAAGCCCAGCTTTCTCTCAAGAAAAGTTTCACCTCTCAGGTTTTTTCCAGGGCCAGCAAAGGCAGGAGAGTCACTTTGCTGGCCGCTACTCCACAAGAGGTTGATCCCTCTCCAGAGGCTCCTTCGATCATGAGTCTCAGGTCGTCATCTACACTGGGTACAAACCCCAGTTCTATCCCCATCGCGCCAGAGTATTCCGTTCCAGGGGATCCAGGAACAAAGGAGAAAAAAACTCAGGTAAGACTTTCCAGTTGTGGCCTAAATCCCATAGGAGTCAGATTAGCTGTATGTCTAGACGCATGATTATCTCTAACCTCAGATCTCTGGGTGATCCACACTGTTCAAGGTTATCAAATAAAACTCTATCAATATCCAATCCAATCCCATCTCCCTCCTCCTCTTTTTTTTTCTCAACAGCAATCCTTCTTAATTCAAGACAAGATCCTTTCTCTTCTAACCAAGGAAGCCATAGAACAAACAGTTCTCGATCCATCAGGATTACTCTGCACCTTCTTTCTAGTGCAAAAGAAAAACAAAAAATGTCGCCTTGTGTTAAATATATAGGTTTTCAAACAATTTCATTGTGTAACATAATTTCAAAATGGAAACCATTATCCATCTCCAGGATATCCTTCTTCAGGACGATTGGCTTTTCAGGTTAGATCTTCAAGGCGCTTATCTCTCTGTCCCGATACATCCTTCTCACAGAAAATGTCTTCATTTCCAATGGGGAACTTTTTTCTTCCGCTTCAAAGCTCTTCCCTTCGTACTTTCTCCAGACCCTTGGTGTTTCACCAAAATTCTTAAACCAGTTGTAGCCTTTCTCAGAGCGCAAGGAATAAGACTCATCGTCTACTTCGACGACTTCTTGATAATGGCTCAAGACAAGAAAGTATTAATTGCTCATTTACAATTTTTCCAAGACTTGCTTCTTCATCTCAGATTTCTAATCAACGTTCAGAAATCGGCACTGATTCCTTCTCGTCAGCTGGAGTTTCTAGGTTCCCTGATAGATACCTCTTGATCTATTCTGCAACTTCCTCTTCAAAAACTTGCCCTCATCAAAAAGGAGATTTGTCTCACTTCTTCTCTCACACATTTTTCTCTGAGATCTTTAGCCTGTATGGTAGGCCATTCAAGCAATCTTTCCTGGTCCTCTTCATTATCGGGCCCTTCAGATAAAAAATCCTACATCTACACAGAGTCTCGCTTATTCTGACCCCATTTCTTTAGATCCAGAGTCCAAAGAAGAATTCCTTTAGTGGCTGACTCACGTAGATGTAGCCCCAGATCTTGTCTTAGAGTCCGATGCAATTCGGACAGGTTGGGGTGCAAGATGCGGTCAATTCTCAACTTCAGGTACATGGTCTCCCCAGGAGTCATTCTTGCATATCAACAGATTAGAAATGCTTGCGGGTTCCTTTGCCATCCAGTCCTTTACAAAACACAAGTGCTATTCTCTTACAAATGGACAATCTGACAGCGGTCTGATAGATAAATCATCTTGGGGGTGCAAGGTCTAAAATTCTGGCAGATCTCGCCAAACGTCTTTGGGAATGTTGTCTACAATGCCAAATCTCTGTCAGAGCAGTTTATCTCCCTGGAAACTTGAATGTTGTGGCAGATTGGTACTCCAGACATCTTCACGACTCAAGCAACTGGCATCTGCACCCTTCTGTATTTAATCAGTTTTCTTCCATCTTTGGCACCATGTCAGTCGATCTTTTTGCCTCCCAACTCAATACCCAACTTCCTGCTTTTCTCAGTTAGAGACCAGATCCTCAAGCATTAGCCACGTACACCTTTCTTCAATCCTGGCCCCAAACTCTTCTGTATGCCTTTCATTCTTTTCTTCTAATTGCGCGAGTCCTGGCTCGGGCACTCAGACAGTGTTCTTCCCTGGTTCAAATAACTCCCTTTTGGTGAGCCCAGCCTTGGTTTCTAACTCTGTTGGAACTTTCCTCGAACTTCCCAGTTTGGCTCCCTCATTTTCCCAATCTCTTGCTCAACCCTCAGGGTCTTAAACACAAAATGATCCTAGAGGGATCCCTTTTTCTCATCGCCTAGAGGATTTCGGATCTTCATGGAGAACCCCAGGAATTTCACAAGAAGCTATCCTCCTCATTCAGCAATCTTGGGCCCCTGGCACTTCCAGACTCCATAAATCAGCGTGGTTGGCCTGGTGTAGCTAGTGTCTGGCCAGGGATTCAGGTTCCATTTCAGCAGATGTGACTCTTGTTGTCAACTTTTTAGCCTCTCTTGCTTCTCAGGGAAAGGCTTATCACACAATTAATAACCATAGGTCATCTATTTTCTGCTGAACACCTTCTAGTGGATGGAAGACCCATTGGTGAACATCCTTTGGTTTGTCGTCTGTTAAAGGGAGTACGTTATGTCAATCCTCCTATACCTAAGTATAACACTTTATGGGATGTTAATTTGGTATTGAATTTGTTTATTTCATGGAAAGATATTATGTACCTTTCTCTCAAACTGTTATCTGTAAAGTTGACAATGCTTTTCTGTTTAATATCTTTGAAACGTGTTTCTGATGTCAAAGCTTTAGATGTGTCCTCTTTCCAATATTCCCCTATGATGTTACTTTTCAGGTTCAGAGACGTACCAAGACTAATCTATCTACAATTCATTATCCCTTCTTCCCTTCCCAACCAAAATTATGTGTTGGAAATTGTCTGAAATCCTACGTTTCACAAACTGCAGATTTGAAGTCTCCCTCTGCTACTCAGTTGCCTATTTCTTTTCAGAAACCCCATAAGTCCGTTTCTTCTCCTCCTTTAGCCCGCTGGGTAAAATGGATTATGTCCTTGGCTGGCATTAATGTTGATTCTTTTGGCACCCATTCTGCCAGAGGGGCTCTGGCCTCTAGGGCCTTTTTCGGCTGGTGCGAGTTTGCACAACTTTCTCACATCTGCAGATTGGTCAAACGTTAATACATTTAGAACAACCTACTGTAAACCTATTGCACATGTATCTGATTCTATTATTTCAATGCTTTAAGCAAGCAGAATATGAGCCTCCTTTCTTATAATAAAATTGAGATTCTCCTAGCCTTGGTGTCAGAAAGGCTAGATTTTATTAAAGACACGGAAGCAAGTATTATCCCACCATTTGTAATAACCCACCCTGTTTTGTTTTTCTGCAGTTCTGGCGCCATCCTCTGGTGCTTCCACCTCCACATAATCTTTCTGGATTCTCATCTCTAACAGATCTTTCCTTCCCTTCCAAAGGATTTTTTTCGACTGATGTTGGCCTGCCTGGCGGATGTATTGACTTTTCTTATTTCTTTTGGTTCTGTTTTTTCTTTCCATGCCTCACTTTGACTCACTCTCTTCAAGAAAAGAGGATTGTTGCTTTCAGTCAAGATAATTAATAGGTTAACTTGATGTACCATTGGTGCTTCCATTATGATGTGGTCATCACTTGTAGTTTTCTATTCAGGTCTTCTGGGTAATGTAGTTTTGTTTTTTGATTGGCTGCTATTTAATGAACAGCAAGAAAATATGAAATAATACTTGTCTCCATGCCTTTAATAAAATCTAGCCTTTCTGACACCAAGGCTAGGAAAATCTCAATTTACTTTAGAAACAAAAAGGATTTATGTGATGTGTGCACTAATGTTTCATATGCTCATTTATAATGTAGTCCTTAGTTAAATTTAGAGAAGTGTGCTCAAAGGTATTATACCTTTATGAAACCTAATATGAGTCTAATGTACTGACAGTTTTATTGATTTATGATTGCATGTGTACACGCATATTAAATGTGCACCATTGATTTAATATGCTAACTTGACATTGCCAGGCTCGTATTTCTTTCTGCATGAAATGCTGTTTTCCATTTTCTGCTTGAGTGTCTTTTCCTTGCAGGTACATTCACATGGTTTGTTAGCTTGAGAATAGATACAAGACTGTACAAGTAAATAGTAGAGAGAGAGAGCCTGAGAAAAGCACCTTGACAAGGAACACAGAGAGCCAGAGTGTCAACTGAAAGTGCCCATTCAACACTGTTGCAAAGAATCTCAGGCAACAAAGGACAATAACATTCCCCTGTCTGGCCTGGGAGAAATCCTTAATGTTTCAGCTCACAACGTGAGAATGGAAGGTCAATGGAGCCTCTGATGATGCGAACAGAGGGGTGTTACTTTGGAGATCCTGGTGGAAATAACTGGTGTTCACACTATCTGAGGTTACGCCACTTGCCTTTGGACTTTGAGAGGTTTAGACCTCTATTCTTATTCCCTTTGATTCTTTACAGAGTGTGGCTTAGGCTAAAACTTATTTTCCTGTTCCAAGAAGACTCTTGACCGAGCTTCTGAAATGCTGACACCTTCCTGCACTTCCTCGCATTTTTCCATTTTTCTGCATTTCCATGATTTTGGTTATTAAACCATCCTCCCTAGTTTGGACTTTAATTTAGGTGATCTTAGATTTCACTCATGTTTAGAAGAGAGAATCAGAAACTCTTCTTTGAGCATCACATTCTGCTATTGATCTTTTGTATTGCTGTGACTGAACGTCTTGTCTGCTTTATCCTGGTACTCCTGAATTTCTTTAGGAGGATGGGTTGTCCAGTTGTTATTCTGGATCTTTACAGCATGGTATTAAGATTTGATTATCTTATCCTGACTGCTAACTTGTAATAAACCTTCTTAATAATAGTCACTGATTCCTGGTTCTTATTGTGTAGCCAAATGGGTTGCACGGTTATTTGAATTTATTGAACAAATGCTAATTCCCGTTACCTTTCAGTCAGCAAAAGAGGTCCACCAGAATAGTAAGAGGGGTGTCCCAGCACTGCATCAACTGGTAGCTCATCGGATGGTTTGTCCCTGAAGTGAGGGAGTTAGGGTGACCCATTCAGAAATTGCCCAAGCCAAGTCCAAGCCCCTAAAGACCATGGTTCGCTTGAAGGATTGATGGAGTTCCAGCGGTTTGGGAACGAGTTGTAACAGCGGAGCTGTGAGTGTGAGTAGGGTTGAAATTGCTTATGTGTAGCTTGCGGTGTTTTGCAGTGATCGTGTGGTGTTCTACAGAGATGCAAATAATGTAAAAATGGCACTTAATGCAGGGAAGTTGAAGTAGTTATCGGGTCAGATGTGGCCTAAGATCCTGGGATAAATAGATAAGTTATCAGTGTAGAAGACACTGAGGGGCCAATTCCGATCTCGGCCGGTAGGGCTCCCAATCGGATTTGGCCTAACCGGATCCGATTCGGAGCCCTATTTCCCGACCGATTCGTACGCGCGTCCGGACAAGCGAGTACGATGCGAATTCGCCGACCGACTCGTTCGGGCGTCCCAACCGCTCCGACCGACTCGTTCCCGGGTCTAACCGCACCGACCGACTCGCTCGGACACGACTTGCACCGCGCAATGGAGACGTTCCCCGGCCGGGTAAGTACGATGCGCGCCGCGAGCAGTCCGACCGACACGCGCCGTCCGGCTCGAAAGAGCAGTCGGAGCCGTACTTCGGGGGTCCGTATCGGACCCCCCTGTACGCGTAGCCGCGCGAGTCGCACACAGGGGGGACCCATGGGTCCCCCCTACCTGTGCATGTACGGTGCGAGTCGCTTCGCCGCGTACCCGCTGTAAGGGGCGCCCTTGTTCGCCTCGCACCCATTGAGGCAATGGGAGCCCGCGTACGCGTTGTACGACCGGCTCCCATTGACTTCAATGGGAGTCCGACCGACTCGAGTACGATAGCATACGGACGCATCGTACTCATTCGGTCGGGCTGCACGGGTCCGATTCGGTCGGAAATCTCTCCGGGTCCGGCTCGGTCGGAGAAATTTCCGGCCCGAATCGGAATCGGCCCCTGAGTGTAGTTGTCTGCTGTGTTGTGGTGCTTGTTGTGAGACATCATCGACAGCACTATTGAGATAGCGACTTTATTTTTGCATGATTGTGAGGTGTGGTTGGTATACTGATCTCAGTGCACAGGGAGGAACTGTATCAATCCAAGTGAGACCCTGCTGGTCGAGGTTTCATTTTAAGTGAATGTCAGAGAAGGTCATAAAGTGTTATTCTGGACTGTTTTTTGTGTGTATAAATAACTTTAATTTAATTGGAGGAGAAGACAAAGTTAGTTGTTGAAATTGCTTGCTGTTGTTTTGCACGTAAATTGGTTGAGGGTGTGTTTGTGGAGAATTATAAAGAAGGATGAGCTGCTGCAAGGGGTGAGATAGATGTAACAGTGTGCCACACTGGTATTGGTTGGTCGGTGTAGAGCAGCTATTGGTTGGCTTTGTTGTATAGAGCCATGCTAGTTTTGGTTGTGATCGTCAAACATAGAACTGTAGGTGAAAAATCATTTCCGAGTTTAAACAAGAAGTCATTTGTGAATCCTGCATATTTAGATTGAAAATGAAATTCTTTAAATCACTACAAAGGCTAATGAAGGGAGATGTGACAATACTGGTTAGAAAGGGGGAAGAAGCACCACCCGAAGGTACGTCAGGTCATTATTTTGCAGTAGACATGGGTCTTCATATGTGTATTTGGCTTGAACAATGGCATAAGATCACTGATAAGGATGGTCCTTTGAGGTTTCATCGTTATAGCACCTTTAATTTGAGAATCATTGAACATTTAAGGAGGACGTTGTCTGACATGAAGCAGCCTTATATACCTACACAATACAAAGCACTTAATGCCTGGGAACATACAGCTCACCTTAGGATTTCAAGGAAGGGTCAAGAAAGCCATACACTCTTGTGCCTATGCTAGATGGGATGCAGAACAGAAAACATGGGGGACTGAAATGATCGAGGGAGCTAGATTGTACCCTGCATTAACGAGAGAGGAAGAAAGGAAATGTAAATGAAAGGATAAGAAAAAGAAGAAAGAGACAGATGAGGTGGAGGGTGTACAGACAGAATATCGAGTTGTTTATTTCGAACTACAACAATATCGAGTTTGAAATATCGAGGTACCAGAATATCGACAGCAAGTATATCGTAGCACAGAATATCGACAGTAAGGTAAGACATATCGGTTTTTTTAATATCGAAGACAGTAATATCGTTTGTAAAAATATCGTTGTTAATAATATTGATATTCATATTAGTGTTCTGTATTTTAGTATGTGTGTTAAAAGCATGTGATGTAATTTTTTTGCATAGGTGTAGTTTTGTTTTAATGTATGTCTTAAATTTTTAGCAGTAATTACTTTTATGAAAAATAATTTTTGCGTATTTTAGTTCTGTAGTGGGTTGTGGGTTTATAGGGGAATAGGGTGGGAAGTAAATTAATTATAATAAAGTAATTATTAATGTTTTTTTATTATTATTTAAAATTAATTAATTATTAATTAATTATTAATTGGTTATTAATTAATATTGATTAATTAATGGATAATTATATTAATTGTGTTATTTTTTTAGGAGCGGGTTGTGGGTTTATAGGGGAATAGGGTGGGAAGTAATTTAATTATAAAAAAATAATTATTAATTTTTATTTATTATTATTTATAATTAATTTATTATTGATTGGTTATTAATTAATATTAATTAATTAATAGATAATTATATTAATTGTGCTATTTTTTTATTAGCGGGTTGTGGGTTTCTAGGGGAATAGGGTGGGAAGTAATTTAAATATAAAATAGGTAAATATTAATTGTTATTTATATAATTAATTTATTATTAATTAATTAATAATTGGTTATTAATTTTTATTAATTAATTAATTGGTAATTATATTAATTGAGTTTTTTTAGGAGCGGGTTGTGGGTTTATAGGGGAATAGGGTGGGAAGTAATTTAATTATAATAAAGTAATTATTAATATTTATTTATTAGTATTTATAATTAATTTATTATTAATGAAATATTAATTGGTTATTTAATTATAATAATTATTTAATTGATAAGTATGTTAATTTTAACTCTCTGCTATCCAACACTTTCCCTACTGTTGCATTCACTGGAGTGGGAATAGTAATTTTTACCCCTCCGCAATCCAACCCTTTCCCTACTGTTGCACTCACTGGAGTGGGAATAGTAATTTTTACCCCTCCGCTATCCAACCCTTTTCCTACTGTTGCACTCTCTAGAGTGGGAATAGTAATTTTTACCCCTACGCTATCCAACTCTTTCCCGACTCTTGCACTCTGTGGAGTGGGAATAGTAATTTGTACATCTCCGCTATCCAATACTTTCCCTACTGTTGCACTCATTGGAGTGGGAATAGTAATTTTTTCCCCTCCGCTATCCAAAACTTTCCCTACTGTTGCACTCACTGGAGTGGGAATAGTAATTTATACCCCTCCGCTATCCAACACTTTCCCTACTGTTGCACTCACTGGAGTGTGAATAGTAATTTTTTCCCCTCTGCTATCCAACACTTTCCCTACTGTTGCACTCACTGAAGTGGGAATAGTCATTTTTACCCCTCCGCTATCCAACACTTTCCCTACTGTTGCACTCTCTGGAGTGGGAATAGTAATTTTTACCCCTACGCTATCCAACTCTTTCCCTACTCTTGCACTCAGTGGAGTGGGAATAGCAATTTTTCCCCTCCACTATCCAACACTTTCCCTACTGTTGCACTCTCTGGAGTGGGAATAGTAATTTTTACCCCTACGCTATCCAACTCTTTCTCTACTCTTGCACTCACTGGAGTGGGAATAGTAATTTTTACCCCTCCGATATCCAACACTTTCCCTACTGTTGCACTCTCTGGAGTGGGAATAGTAATTTTTTCCCCTCCGCAATTCAACACTTTCCCTACTGTTGCACTCACTGGAATGGGAATAGTAATTTTTTCCCTTCTGCAATTCAACACTTTCCCTACTGTTGCACTCACTGGAGTGGGAATAGTAATTTTTACCCCTCCGCTATCCAACACTTTCCCTACTGTTGCACTCTCTGGAGTGGTAATAGTAATTTTTACCCCTACGCTATCCAACTCTTTCCCTACTCTTGCACTCACTGGAGTGGGAATAGTAATTTTTTCCCCTCCGCTATACAAAACTTTCCCTATTGTTGCACTCACTGGAGTGGGAATAGTAATTTTTACCCCTCTGCTATCCAACACTTTCCCTACTGTTGCACTCACTGGAGTGGGAATAGTAATTTTTACCCCTCCGCTATCCAACACTTTCCCTATTTTTGCACTCTGCGGAGTGGGAATAGTAATTTTATCCCCTTCGCTATACAATATTTTCTCTACTGTTTTAGTTAATGTAGTGTAAATTGTATTTTAAAAATATTATTTTTAAAAAATATTTTAATATGTTATATATGTTTTTTATTTATTATTTATATTATTGGTGTATGTGTATATATATGTATTTATAATTTTTAATATGTTTTTTAACAATTTATAAGTTATTAAAATAATTATTTATACATTTTATTAAGTAAGTATATATATATTATATTTTACACATATATGTTTAATTTATTTTTACATTATATGTATTACTTATAATTTTAAACATTTTCTAATAATTTTAACTATGTTTTTTTAATTATATGTATTATTTACTTTATTTTACATTATTTTTTTAACATTAAAAAAAAACGATATTTTTAACAACGATATGTTTTTTTCGATATTTTTGTACTTACCATTATGTAGATAGGACTTCGATATTCTGGACATCGATATTTTTGCGACGATTTTTTTGTACCTCGATATTCTGACTGTCGATATTCTGTCAGTGATCCGAGGTGGAGAATGTAGCTGAGGACAGTGATAGCTATTCAAATGAGGATTTCATAAACAAATTATTATTAAACCGTCCACCCCATACAATGTGACCCAAGCTGAAGGAACGAGAAATACACATACCGGTGCATACATACTGCGGCACCAGTAGATGCAAGTTCTAATTCAATGGGAAAGAGATCAGGGATAACAGTCCCTCTAAATTCAACTGCTCTAAATGCTCCAGATGCATTGACTTTTCCTGTCACAATTGATCCTGTCGTTCCTCTATATAAACCTGGCTTGGCAGGAAATATTACACACACTTTGGCTGTTTCTAAAGGGATGAGTACGTCAGCTAGAAATCCTGTGGGCTCGACAACGAGACAAATTCCTCAAGTTCCTTTTATTCTGACACAAGGGAATACCCTATGTGCTATGAGTGCAGACCCTACATTAAATCAGACAGGGTTTGACCCAACTGGAAGTTTTTCCCAAAGATCACCACCCTTGTTCATGCCCAACACAAATGTGCCTCCAAGTGTTAATCACAATAGCCCCAATATTGTACTATATATGGGTTTATAACACTAAACAAGCACAGAGCAATTATGAAGAGTCTAACCCTTTCCTAGGAAAAAAACAAAGTTTTTTGTAAAACCCTCACCCACCAGGGTTACCCTTTGGTGGCATGCTTCATCATTGGGTCCGCTGCGGAATGGGGCGTGCTGCGACCTACAGATTATGCTGCAGCACTTTGAGTAAATATGCAATGACAAAAAAAGAAGATGAATTTAAAGGACATTGGAGACATAGACCCAAGAACAATACGAGTCTTCCATAACACCACCAGAGAGGAAAATACCGCCATTCAAGAGCTATCCAGGGACACCAGTATAGGTATCAAACCAGCTGATATAGGGGGAGCTACAGTCATACAAACCACTGCAGCTTATAGAAAAGAATGCCAAAGACTGTTAGGAGACAGGAGGAATTACACTCCCCTCACCACGGACCCTACGGAGTTTCTCAGGATTCGGATTACCAGCATGACTGAAGAGGCTTTGGCACACGACTGGATAACACGAAAAGAAGGGGAATTTTTGAACAACAAAAACCTGGTCACCCCTTACTTCTATACCATCCCCAAGATCCACAAAACGTTGGTAAACCACCCGGGCATCCAATTGTATCAGGGATTGGAGCAATCCTGGAACTCTTATCCAGATTTGCGGATGCGTTCCTAAGACCAATTGCCCAAAGAACGTATACTTATTTGAAAGACACAAAGGCGGCATTAAGCCTACTAAGGGATATACAATACGACCTAGAAATACACAAACTGATCGGTTTGGACATTGAGAGTCTCTATACTAGTCTCCCACATGCGGAAACCCCCAACATAATAGAAGAAGTGCTTTTTGAGGAAGAAAGGGCTTTCCAGACACCGAGGAACATGGTTATGGAGTGCTGTAAATAGGCACTCACAAAAAACTTCTTCCAATTTGAGGACACATTATATCTTCAACAACATGGGACCAGCATGGGAAGCACATTCGCTCCAAGTGTAGCTGGTCTCTATGTGCACCACCTGGAAACCCATAGAATTCTCGGATCTGTCAATCCCTTCCTGAAACATATCAAGCTATCGAAACGATATATTGACCATATGTTGGTCATCTGGGAGGGAAACGAAGAGACAGCAATAACCTCCTTAAACTGACTCAATACACAGAAGGAATTTCTAAAATTTACAAGTACCATGAGCAGAAAAGAACTGGTGTTTCTAGATCTCAACATAATAGTGGAACAGCTTGGGGGTCTTAGAACAACGTGTCAAAATGTAGAGGAGGTACCCTAATACTAGGAAAAGGGATGGGTATTCAGACAATAAACAGCACAAAGATTCCCCTTCTCCTAAGATTCAATTATAAGATTTGGATCCAACTTATAATAAGACCCAGAGAACTTAACAGACACAATCAAGCAATCCGTGATCTAGATTAAAATATAGAAAAATATTTCCGATAACTAAAAGGAAATTTCCAGGTCAGCTAAATTACAAAGTTCTATGTACTCTGAATAGAGAAATCAATAATATCAAATGATAAATTCCTAAAAGGGAATGTTATATCAAAACAATTTTTTATTTTATTATTTAAAGCAATATATCATACATAAAAATATACACGAGTTTCATGTATTTTCGACTAATTCACATGTTTAAAAACACATTTTAAAAATTCTTGAACATATAGCTAAAAACACATTATTAAGTACAAAGCGAAAAGAACAAACTGTCGACGTGGCGTTTCGGTGTGTGGGTGTTTCGTCACTTTCTTCAGGACAATAGTTCATTTATTAAAAACAATCTAAACAAACAATGTAAAAAACTCATGTTAGAAACCAAGATAAATGTAATTTAAAGAAAACATTTCCTTTTTACAATTTTTTTTTTTTTTAGCGCCATGGAAAAAGATTTTTTAGAAAGCCTGATTCATGGAAATTCAAGGTGTCTGGTAATCAACCTTACTAAATTGTGGACATTTTGTCATATTGCTGCATGATGTCTTCTAGTTTCATGCATCGAACTATTCGTAGTGACTGGTAATCATTTTTGAGATAATAAAAGGGATCATATCACCTTATATCCCCTGCACCGTTATGGCCTAATCCCATGTGGTGAGCTGTTCTTAAGTACATTAAGAGCGACTATTAATTGTAGATACCTTATAGCATGATGCTGCTATTCTTTGTTTGTGGTATGCACTCACAAGGATGGTCAGACACACAAGTCTTCTTCTTGAATTGTGAGGACAATGTGGTCAATTCTGGAGGGGGTAAACAATATAATTAAAATAATCGCCCCTAAGAGTTTCATGTCATTCTGTACGGGGTTAGTATAACCATTTTATATATATAGTTAAAACTGACCTTAGCAGTCTATATTTATATGGCACAGTTTTTCATATTATTGGCGCTGCTGGGCAGTAAACATGCTGCAAGTAAATCCAAAGATTATACAATCAGAGTGTTTTATAATTGGTACCCTTATCCACGCTATGAACTTTAAGCCACAGCGTAATGCAGACTTAAATGCCTGCCTTATTTAATTAAAAAAGGGGGGCATAGTCCCACCTGTGTTTGCCTCTTGTGTCCCTCACTACGGACGTTGCGTTGTCAATTCAATATTGTAGATCCACTGTAATACAAGAACTTTGATTTCAATAAAACGATTTTATTAATTTCTCTATTACTGTAGAACTTCGTCAAGCTATATACCAAGGTCTTACCTGATTTATGGTTAGTAAAATTTCATATCCAATGTGTGATGTTTCACTAATTTCCGAAAGATATCTTGACAATCTATAGAAAGATATGAAAATAATGCTTTGTGTATAATGGGACTTGGGCTTAGGGAATCATTTCGGTTGAACTAAATCAAGTTTAAAGTTGTCAGCACAATCTTCTCTATAAAAGTGTACCTTGATAAGGGAACATCAATTCTCCCGTCTTTTTGTAAGCGGTCTTTATTACCGCAGAGCCAGTGTATTAATCTGTTGTAAAATAAATAAACATACAAATGGAATCGGTCAGTATATCCGTTCTCCAATCTCTAGCGTGGCTAATATATCCTATCTCTAAATTGTGTTAAAAATGTTTAAAATTCATTAACTGATAAGTTTTACGGAGACAAAAGCGTAAATCGAGTTATCGCTATGTCTCCTGACTCTATTCTTAAGTATTAATCTAAAAGACTACATGTTCCCTACTGTCGTTCGGTTATTCGGTGAATGCTTACCTTGAAAGGCTGAAAAGGATAGCGACCGTCCGTATCGCCTGTCCGTCGTGGATGCACAAGTAAGCTAGTGCGGGCGGCTTTTAAATGCACCTATGACCGTCGCTTGGAAATGACGTCATAATCTGATTCAATCCACCTGAACTAGGTGTCTTTACTAATGGTAGAAAACTCTTGCTCAATTGCGCGTAAACAGCGGCGGCCATCTTATAATAGGTCATGCCTCATATTGTAACCATAAATATTATAAAGAGGCCGTCTCTTTCCGTTACAATTTTTCTTGTCAATTCGGTTGTTTTCTTTATTTGGAAACAACTTGTAAATCGAGCTGAATGATCGAATTATTATCTGGTTTTGTATTCCCGCGATAATAAATACGGCGACCATTTTGCTTAACCGGAAACAAACTAACTGAATTTTATTAAAAAAAAAAAAATTTACATAGTGTTAAACTCCTGTTCATAAAGACACTCTGTTTTTATTTAAAATGACTCTGCAAGTCATACAGAAAAAGATTTTGTTATCGAATATAAATTCAAGATATAATCAGGGATCGCTGATATTAAGTGGTTCAGTCAAACCGCTTATGTTTGATGAACCAAAGAGAATATCGCGTGCCTAAATATAAATGTAAATTTAAATATAAACTGGTGATTATGCCTACATGATCCAAAGTATAACATTATACCTACATGATCCAAAGTATAATATTTATTTAAGTAACGAATGCATTACCACCCCTAGGGATCATGCAGCTCAATGATGTACAATCATTTCGAAATTTAAAAACTAAACCAAGAACAATATGTGTTCAATATCTAAATGGCAGAGTCAGTGTCTAGATAAACAATCCTTTGCTCTAATACAATACTTATTAAAGTATTTATTGTGTTCAATATCTATATGGCAGAGTCAGTATCTAGATAAACAATCCTTTGCTCTAATACAGTATTTATTAAAATATGTTTCTTACCTCTCAGATCTAAACTTCGCTCTATATGATTGTCTCATTCGGCTGTTCCAGTAATCACAATAATCGATCTCCCACCGTGCCCCATGCAGGACCTAAAGGGCCGATGAGGTTTAAATAATTTTCTCCCATTCCTCCTTACTGTTCAGTCCGCTTTTATATGTATTGAATTTGGACATGTAAAATTGTTCTCTCTTTTTTCTTTTGGCTGTCACATCTCCACCTCTTATGCTCATTTGTATTGCTTCAATAATACACCACTTCAAGTCATCTATTTTGTGTTCCATTTCCATCCAGTGTTCTACTAAGGGTGCATTTCCTTTTAGTTATCGGAAATATTTTTCTATATTTTAATCTAGATCACGGATTGCTTGATTGTGTCTTTTAAGTTCTCTGGGTCTTATTATAAGTTGGATCCAAATCTTATAATTGGGTCTTAGAACAACCACATGAGAAACCCACAGCAAAAAATTGCCTTTTACTATATGACAGCTTCCACCCCAGACGCCTGAGAGAGAATCTGCCTTTCAGACAGTTCTTATGGCTCAGGAGGAACTGTTCTGAATTAAATGATTACAAAAGACTACCCTGCCTGCAAACTGATGGAGGGAAAGTACCCGAAGAAAATGGTAACACAAGCAAAGAAAAGGGCCCAAAATAACAACAGGGAAGCCCTCCTGGATCAACCCCAACTGAAAGAAAAAGAAGACAGACCTATCTGCATTACCACTTACAGAATAGCAGCAAATGCAGTAACTAAAATCATCAACAAACACTGGCGCATTCTGAACAGTGGATCACTATCAGTACCGCGCCCCATGTTTTCACATAAGAGGGTTTTATTGTCAAAAATAATGTCTCTTGGAGAACTCAAAACATTCACCACTTGCGTACTTCACTTTGTCAGAATCATACTCACCTCTACACCCCTTTTCAAAAGGACCAACACGGTAACTCTTGATAACCGATTTTTAATATAAAACCATGTTGATCAATGTACACAATTTAATAAAATACATACAATTAAAAAACAATTTAAAAGCACATTCTAAAAATTATTGCACATAGTCACATAAATAGTAACAAGAGAGACAACACAAAAGACATACATTTGTCATTAAACATTCGTTAATTTGAAGGAATCAATGGAATAATTCTGTTATTTGAGGTCTTTTCCACATATAACCCTTTGTTCCTCAAATTTAACACAAGTGGGCGTCGACACGTTTTGGTGGGTTAATGGAATGTAACCACCTTCTTCAGGACAGCAAGAAATATTTTTTATCCCTCCTAACGAAAATGCAGTATTAGCATAATGGCCTTTGCATAGAGGCATGCTCCGATTTAATAAAGCAGTTCTTTAGATGCTATAAAATCAAGATTCCAGAATTTCGGCCCTTTGGATAAATCCACCTATAATGAGGTAGATTAAGAGCTCCCAGATTACATGGCGATAAGTACATGAAAAGTAAAGTTCATTAAAATTAAAATCAAATGGAGCCCCTATATATTGGACTAGTGGTCAGTGTACCAGGGCGTAACCAAAAGGGGACTAAACAGCCCTCAGTTTTTTACTGCGGGTGCAACAGGGACGCTCCGCCATTTCCGTGGAACTACAAATACACCAACGGATATCTTGGAAGCGGTGTTTATGGACATTTGGAATGAGCAGAGGGCTGTTTAGTCCTCTTTTGGTTACTCCCTGGTTCACTGACCACGAGTATTTGGTTTGAATAGTGTTGAAGATTGTTGGAAGTCTCCTGGCCTGGGGCCCCTTTCTGGTGGCAAATGTATTACTAAGGGTCTTGGTGAAATTTTCCCATGCAACTATGGAATACCTTGTTTGATGGGGGTTCTGTTCTGTTTGTCCTCGGCATCCCTCGACAAGAACACATCACCCAACACCTGCAAGACCTCCACTGGCTCCCTGTCGAGAAGAGAGTAACATTCAAGATACTCACCCATGCCTTCAAATGCCTCCACAACACTCGACCCCAATCTCTCAACGAGAGAATCTCCTTCCACGTACCCAAGAGAAACCTCTCATCTACCGACCTCACCCTCACCGAAACCCCGCGCATCCACAGAGCCAGAACGGGCGGAAGAGCCTTCTCCTACATCGCGGCCAAGACCTGGAACGAGCTCCCGATCGCCATCAGACGCGCCTGGTCTATGAACATCTTCAGGAAGACCCTCAAGACCTGGTTCTTTGACTGACTGGAGCTGCTTACTCCCCCCCTCCCCCCAGCGCCTTGAGACCCTCATGGGTGAATAGCACGCTTTACAATTCCCTGAATGATTGATTGATTGATCTGTTGGAGAAGAGATTTGGCTGATTCTAGTAGCTTCTCTGCATACAATGGATTACACTTAACCTGTCTATTGTTAGACGTATATTCTGTGCCAATTGTTTCGGTTGTTGAAAAAAGAGGTGAGGCTGGGCCTTTGAAGATTACTTCTTGTGGTAAGTGGTCGCTTAAGTCAGAAACCCCCAGGCGGCAAGAAGAGATTCTGTGAAACAAGTGCAATGTTCCAAGTGTGTAATGGAGGATTGATGTGGTCACTGCCGAGTGAAACGTTGCTGCCGCCGGGATGTCTCCCTGGAAGCGACCATTCAAGGCCCTAAAATTGAGGTGCTCTAGTTCTCTCCGAAGGTGGGTGTCAAGACTAGTTTGTTTGTCTTGATGGCTTAGCCCCCGTGTTGGAATATTCAATTTCTCTGTTAGCTCACATAGCATGTCACTGTTGTAGCGTATCATAATCACCTGTTGTAGTGCCCAATGGATGAAGATTAAAATGCCCTGCTATTAGGACGTTGTCTGGCTGTTCTTATTCAAGAATCCTCAATGTTTCGCTAGCCAATCGTTTGACGCCTTAATTGTGACCCTTGGATGTAGGTAGACATTAACGATCACTGTAGACCATTCTTCTTTGTTGGTCCAGAATTTCTTATTGCTTGAATTTCATTCAGAGCCGTTAGGTTTGCTTTCAGCACTTTAATGAGGCCCATTATTGTTATTGATGTGTATATTGACAGGCCACCCATTTGATGGCCATTTCTAGCTCCTTTCCTCGCAGAGAGATGTTGGGTCATAAACCCCTGTTGGTGTAAGGGTCGTTCAAGCCGGTTTCTTGCAATAGTACAAGATCGAAAGCTTGAAAGTAGTCCAGGAGCAGAGTATCTGTTGCATTATTTGCCAGACGGTTGATGTTCCAGGCACACAAACAGATTGATCCAGGTCCCGCCGGGTTGGAGCTGATATGGTGGTTTTTCTGTCATTGGCTGTTGCTGACATTTATTGTGCATGTTAGCCAGCCCCTGTTCCGAGTTGTACTATCAAGTCCATTCTTTTTGGAGAAATGTTGCGTATAAAGTGAAACTGTAGTGAAGAGAAGGAGAGTGAGCACAACCTGAAACTCTTGATGCACATGATGTCACAGAGGGGGTATAATACAGGACATTTCAGGGATACACACACAAGGTTGGGCAACCTTGAGAGACATGTGCTGTTGCGTAACACCAACAACAACGTAAGACTAATTGCCGGATGGCTTTTATTACCACGTACAATTCCTGTAGTCACCAAATCTGGCACATATTGAACAGACATTGGGGTTTGTTAGCCGGGGTTCCAGGCTTGGAATCCACATTGAGTAACAAACCAATGATTACCTATAGAAGGGGACGTATGATCAGGGACATTGTCAGCCCTAGTTATATACCCCCCAGCAAGAATAAGAGCTCATTGAACTGGCTGCCTTAACAACCGAAAGGTTTTTTTCACCTGCGCCATGTGTACGATATGTCCATTGGGCATGAATAAGAAAACTACCTTCATGTACAATACATCCTGTAGCTATAAGATCAATGCTTTTATCAATTTTTGGGTGACATTTGCGGTATATGCCATGGTATGCACTTGTGGTAAGGTGTACATTGGTAGTACCACTAGGGAACTTAGACTCAGGATTCCGGACTTGGGGACCACCGAGCAAGATCTGAACCTAACTTTCATCTTAGGTAAATATGCTAAGGCCGGGAGAGGGGCAATACACATGGCCTCCATGGACCTCTCCTGTGCCTTTGATTTGGTGGACAGGGGCATTTTATGGGGAATCTAGGACCATGCAGGGATTGACCCTGCATTAGTTCAAGTTTTAAAAACTTGACATCAAAATACCCATATGAGGGTCCACTATACGCAACAAGGAGGCTATACGTTCCCTATTCAAGTCAAGCGCGTAGTCAGACAAGGCTGTAGTTTTGCCCCTTTTTTTTTTTTAGTGTATATAAATGCCTTGGAGACCTTTTTTATTTCTTGCACCTGGGATGTCCCCAAAATTGGTCCCTGCTTAGATGCTGTACTATTGTACGCGGAGGACGTGGTTTTAATTGCGCGCACAGCAAATGGGTTGCAATCACTTGGAAATGGTTTTAATCATTTTATGCAAGATCTGAAGCTGAAGGTGAATTTAAAGAAATCTCATGTTATGACCTGTGTCCCAAAGAATAACTGGTCGAAAACATTTTTATTGGGGGGGACTGAGGTTCAAAAAACAAAAGCTTTTAGTTATCTAGGTCTGATGTTTAATGAGAACATAAACTGAGAAAGGTTATGAATTCAGAGAAGACAGGGGATGGAGGCAGCTTCTGAATTAGTTTACAGTTTTGCAAAGAAGTTAGGACAAAAACCCCTCTCAGATATGATTATGCTTTATAACAGTAAAGCTCTTAGCATGGGTACATACGGGGCTGGGGTAAGGGGATATTCTATTCCTAAGGCTCTACAAGGAGCAGAAAATAAATTTTGCTAATTTGACGTCCCCAAAATTGGTCCCCGCTTAGACCATGTACTATTGTACGCGGACGACAACGTTTTAATTGCGCGCACAGCAAATGGGTTGCAATCACTTTTAAATGGTTTTAATCTTTTTATGCAAGATCTGAAGCTGAAGGTAAATTTAAAGAAATCTTATGTTATGACCTGTGGCCCAAAGAATACCCGGTCAAAAAACATTTTTTATTGGGGGGACTGAGGTTCAAAAAACAAAAGCTTTTAGTTATCTAGGTCTGATGTTTAATGAGAACATGAACTGGGAAAGGTTATGAATTCAGAGAAGACAGGGGACGGAGGCAGCTTCTGAATCAATTTTCAGTTTTGCAAAGAAGTTAGGACAAAATCCCCTCCCAGAAATGATTATGCTTTATAACAGTATAGCTCTTAGCATGGGCACATATGCGGCTGGGGTATGGGGTTATTCTATTCCTAAGGCTCTACAAGGAGCAGAAAATACATTGTTAAATAGATTATTAGGGACCTCACAGACCACCATAAGTTTTATTACACATAAGAAGCTGGGTGTGGGGTTTTTGGAAGATAAGGTGGGCATGGCCCCCATTCAATTATGGTGCAAAATTTGGAACACACAGGAACTGGGCTTCACCCGTAATATAATAAAAGATTGCCTTGTGCAGAGTAATATGATTGCAATACCATTTCTCAGGTACATCAAGAACACTTTTTGTGACCTGGGACTGAGTGACTTTTTGTAGAACCAGATAAAATTCTCCTAAATGCAAAGAATTTAATAAAATAAAAATATATTGCATATAGTGAGGAAGCTAGGCTCATGAAGGTACTAGACTTGGTCATAGTTCAATCATACATGCCACTTTCTACATCTAAAGGTATGGAGCCTTACTTGACCTGGGTAAATGAACCCGAGCTAAGGTTCTACCTGACTAGGTTACGCGGGAACAAGATTCACTTTTTGGTGGCTTTCCCATTGCCAGGTACCTGGTTTCCATAAGTACCTTACTGTTCGTGTGATAGGAAATGACATCAATCAACAACGCTCTTTATGCTCTTTTGCACGCTATATTCCTCTCTCAGGTTACAGTTTCTGTACCCAATTTTAAGAGGAGATTTTTAATAATCACCAGGAGGGTTTGTGTTTCCTCCAGCGCTTGGAGTCCAAAACTATATGCTGCTCAGTCTTAAATGTTATTACCCAAGCACTGAAACTGAGAAGGAGGTATGCACTTTAGCTCAAGGTTATGAGTTTGTAAGGACTTTTATATGTGAGCCCAAAAAGCTATTTTGAAATTTTGTTATTCACGAGGATTTTAAAATATTTCTTCAAGTATTCTTACTTTTCTTTTAAATGTGGGGGGCAGTTAATATTTGCATGATTTTATTGTGATCTGATGGTTTTAAACTGTGTTTTTTATTGTGCTTTTAAGGTCTTTGTGGCTGAATAAAGCTTGATGATGATGACATGACAGAACAAGCAGGAATAGAGACACTGTCTATCATTTGTCCTCTCATGTATGTGACAGGAATGCTAAGTCGCCTTTTAAGTTTCATGGTATAGATGTAGTGCTTGTCAATGCTCAAGGTGGACATTGAGAATGGTCATTGAGACTACGTGATGCTAAATGGATATCGTGTCTACACACAATGGAACTAGGACTTAATAAGGATCATGAATATCACCACATTCTGTAAATGATTTTAGGTTACGGTTGCAATAGTTAAGTTAAGATGGCATTTTCAATTGTTTCTTAGATTTAATTTGCACCCTGCATTTAGAAAAGTTTTTTATGATTCAGTATTCGGTGTCTGTTTATAAATATGGTTAGCTGCCCGTACCTGCTGAGGTCCAAGGAAATAGGCAGTGTCGGAAGAGTGGTTATTATTTCTATGTTGCTTCCCATATGATTCCATCTAGCTGACTTATTGACTCATTTTAGCACTCCTATTAATTTGGCTAATTTCCTGTTATTAGCAGCTTTGGAGATCACTCCAAGTCATTAAAATGCACATTCACTATTTTAAGATGGCCGACACCTTTTCATCATTTAGATTGTCTAATTATGGCGGACAACTGCCTGAACTCCGGGTGAATTCCTGATGTCTTTCTCGTTTTTGAAATACTTTCTCTATTACTATGAACGTTTTGGGACACACTCAATTATGTACCACTAAGTTTATGTACCACTAAGTCAGACAGCTATATATATATATATATATATATATATATATATATATATATATATATTCACTGAAAAAACCATAGGTTTTAGGGACAGTTATAGTTAGTTGGACATTTCACTCGTACAAAACCATAGAAATTCCCCCGTTATAGTTAGTTCAGCTAACTATAACTCGCGCCCCTGCAATGCACTGCTGATGACGTCACATATTACATCACTCATGACATGGTCAGTGACATCACTGATGACATCACTGATGACATCTCAAATGACATCACTGATGACATCATCCAGTGACTGTGTGTTTCTGTAAAGTTTAAATATGTTTAATATATATAGGGAAAGGCGTATTGAAGAATGAGTGGGTGTATAAGTGTCTGAATGGATGATTTAGTACGTGAGTGACTGACTCTACAAGTGAGTGATTAAATGTATCTTACTGAATGCATGGGTTAGTGACTAAACTGTGTGAATGTCTGTATCCGTCTGTCTGTTGGTTTGTAAGCGGCTGCATGAGCTTTCTGAATAGCTACATGAGTGTCTACATGGGTTATTGATTGATTGTCTGAGTATCTGTATGGGTGCCTGAGTGTTTGTGTGGGTGGGGTGTGTGTGACTCTGTGCATAGATGTGTGAGTTGGTGATTCACTGGGTGCATGGTTTCAAGAGTGCATCTGTGATGGACTGTATGGGTGGGTGAGTGTGTGTATGGGTGTGTTAGTGATTGAATGTATATCTCAGTGGTACATGTGTGAGTAACTACATATGTGAAAGGCAGTATATATGTGTGTTGGAGTATATAAATGGCTATAAGTGAGAGTGTGTGATTGTGAGTGTGGCTGTATGGATGAGTGTGTACTTGTATCAGTGATTGTATAAGAGTGTAAGAATGTGCTAGTATTTGTATGAGTAAGTGAGCTGGTGTGTGTATAACTGTATAGGTGAGTAAATGGGTGTGTGATTAAGTTTTTGCATGACTGACTAGGTGTGTGAGTACCTCTATGGATGAGTGGTGGTGTGTGAGTGTTTATATAGGTGTATGAGTGCATATGATAGTCCTGTACTGAGTGACTAAGTATGAGTGACTGTACGGGTGAGTGAGTGGATGTGTGTGTAGACCTAAGAATCAGTGAGTGGGTATGTAGTTTTTGGTGTTGGAGTGTCTATGGTTTTGAGAATGGCAGTCTGTAATTTAGAGTGGGTGTATCAAAAGTTATATTAGGGTGTGAGAAGATGCATGAAATTATCACATGGATGATGTCATCAGTGATGTCATTTGAGATGTCATCAGTGATGTCACTGACCATGTCATGAGTGATGTAATATGTGACGTCATCAGCAGTGCATTGCGGGGGCGCGAGTTATAGTTAGCTGAACTAACTATAACGGGGGAATTTCTATGGTTTTGTACGAGTGAAATGTCCAACTAACTATAACTGTCCCTAAAACCTATGGTTTTTTCAGTGAATTTCAAAGGTTTTTAAATGCTAATTTCTAACTATAACGTGTCTGAAACCTATGGTTTTTCAGTGAATTTCAAAGGTTTTTTAAATGCTAATTTCTAACTATAACGTGCCTGAAACCTATGATTTTTAAGTGAATTTCAAAGGTTTTTTAAATGCTAGTTTCTAACTATGCCTACAGAGGTAGGACATGTGAAGAAAGAAGAAAAAACGCACAGAAAGAAGCAAAAGATGTGCAGAAAGAACCAACAGAGGAGCAGAAAGAGGCCTTGTTGCAAAATCATCCTGTGCCCACAACTTTTTCAGACGGGTACTGGTGGTAACTGACTCTGACTAACCAGAGCCAGTGCTATGCTAAAAGACACTTAGAATACAGTGAAAACACCTACATACACTAGGGAACACTATGCGTTGGGGTACCCCTGTGATTAGCATGACCTCCTCTGCAAGTCCCTAGTACATAATAGGGCAGGGGGATTAAAACTACCTCTTAAAACGCGCTACAGGGCGCGTTTGCACAGTGGTGAAGGGAGGGGGGCCTGAGGTGACATGTGTGCAAACGCACCCCGTGGCGCGTTTTAAGTTGCGGGATTAAGTCCCCTTGAATTCTGAGGGTCCCTGGGGCCCAACTAGCCCCCAGGTACCTACAGTTAGGACCACAGAGCTGAGTTGCAGAGAGGCGTTCCGAGGCCATGCACCTTTTTTCACCTCTCTGCAACGCAACTCTGTTGTGCTTACTGAAGGTACCTGGTGGGCTAGTTGGCCCCAGGGTCCCTCAGGATTCAAAGGGAATTAATTCCCCAACTTAAAACGCACCACAGGGCGTGTTTGCGCACATGTCACCTGAGGCCCCGCCCCCTCCCTTCACCACTGTGCAAACGCGCCCCGTGGTGCGTTTTAAGTTGGGGGATTAGGTCACCTTGAATCCTGAGGGTCCCTGGGGCCCAACTAGCCCACTAGGTACTTCCAGTAAGCACCACAGGCCTGCGTTGCAACGCCTGTAACAAATTGTGCAGTTGTGTTTAGGTAGTGAAGAGGGTCGTGCTGGGGGTAGTGTTTTAGGGTTTAGGGTAGTGCAGTGGTGTTTGTGTAGTGTAGGGGGTCATGCTGGGGGTAGATTTAGGGTTTAGGGTAGTGCAGTGGTGTTTGGGTAGTGTAGGGAGTCGTGCTGGGGGAGTGTTTTAGGGTTTAGGGTAGTGCAGTGGTGTTTGGGTAGTGTAGGGGGTCGTGCTGGGGGTAGTGTTTTAGGGTTTAGGGTAGTGCAGTGGTGTTTGGGTAGTGTAGGGGGTCGTGCTGGGGGTAGTGATTTAGGGTAGTGCAGTGGTGTTTGGGTAGTGTAGGGGGTACTGCTGGGGGTAGTGTTTTAGGGTTTAGGTTAGTGCAGTGGTGTTTGGGTAGTGTAGGGGTACTGCTGGGGGTAGTGTTTTAGGGTTTAGGGTAGTGCAGTGGTGTTTGTGTAGTGTAGGGGGTAGTGTTTTAGGGTTTAGGGTAGTGCAGTGGTGTTTGTGTAGTGTAGGAGGTCGTGTTTTAGGGTTTAGGGTAGTGCAGTGGTCTTTGGGTAGTGTAGGGAGTCATGCGGGGGTAGTGTTTTAGGGTTTAGGGTAGTGTAGGGGGTCATGCGGGGGTAGTGTTTTGGGGATTAGGGTAGTGCATTGGTGTTTGGGTAGTGTAGGGGTCATGCGGGGGTAGTGTTTTAGGGTTTAGGGCAGTGCAGTGGTGTTTGGGTAGTGTAGGGGGTCGTGCTGGGGGAGTGTTTTAGGGTTTAGGGCAGTGCAGTGGTGTTCGGGTAGTGTAGGGGGTCGTGCTGGGGGAGTGTTTTAGGGTTTAGGGCAGTGCAGTGGTGTTCGGGTAGTGTAGGGGGTCGTGCTGGGGGAGTGTTTGAGGGTTTAGGGCAGTGCAGTCGTGTTCGGGTAGTGTAGGGGGTTGTGCTGGGGGTAGTATTTTAGGGTTTAGGGTAGTGCAGTGGTGTTCGGGTAGTGTAGGGGGTCGTGCTGGGGGTAGTGTTCTAGGGTTTAGGGCAGTACAGTGGTGTTTGGGCAGTGTAGGGGGTAATGCTGGGGGTGGTGTTTTAGGGTTTAGGGCAGTGCAGTGGTGTTCGGGCAGTGTAGGGGGTCGTGCTGGGGGTGGTGTTTCAGGGTTTAGGGCAGTGCAGTGGTGTTCGGGCAGTGTAGGGGTGGTGTTTCAGGGTTTAGGGCAGTGCAGTGGTGTTCGGGCAGTGTAGGGGGTCGTGCAGGGGTGGTGTTTCAGGGTTTAGGGCAGTGGTGTTCGGGCAGTGTAGGGGGTCGTGCTGGGGGTGGTGTTTCAGGGTTTGGGGCAGTGCAGTGGTGTTCGAGCAGTAAAGGGGGTCGTGCTGGGGGTGGTGTTTCAGGGTTTAGGGCAGTGCAGTGGTGTTCGGGCAGTGTAGGGGGCGGTGCAGGGGGTGGTGTTTCAGGGTTTAGGGCAGTGCAGTGGTGTTCGGGCAGTGTAGGGGGTGCTGCAGGGGTGGTGTTTCAGGGTTTAGGGCAGTGCAGTGGTGTTCGGGCAGTGTAGGGGGTCATGCAGGGGGTGGTGTTTCAGGGTTTAGGGCAGTGCAGTGGTGTTCGGGCAGTGTAGGGGGTCGTGCTGGGGCTGGTGTTTCAGGGTTTAGGGCAGTACAGTGGTGTTCGGGCAGTGTAGGGGGTCGTGCTGGGGCTGGTGTTTCAGGGTTTAGGGCAGTGCAGTGGTGTTCGGGCAGTGTAGGGGGTTGTGCTGGGGCTGGTGTTTCAGGGTTTAGGGCAGTGCAGTGGTGTTCGGGCAGTGTAGGTGGTCGTGCTGGGGCTGGTGTTTCAGGGTTTAGGGCAGTGCAGTGGTGTTTGGGCAGTGTAGGGGGTCATGCTGGGGCTGGTGTTTCAGGGTTTAGGGCAGTGCAGTGGTGTTCGGGCAGTGTAGGGGGTCTTGCTGGGGCTGGTGTTTCAGAGTCTAGGGCAGTGCAGTGGTGTTCGGGCAGTGTAGGGGGTCTTGCTGGGGCTGGTGTTTCAGGGTTTAGGGCAGTGCAGTGGTGTTCGGGCAGTGTAGGGGGTCGTGCTGGGGGTGGTGTTTCAGGGTTTAGGGCAGTGCAGTGGTGTTTGGGCAGTGTAGGGGGTCATGCTGGGGCTAGTGTTTCAGGATTTAGGGCAGAGCAATGGTGTTCAGGCAGTGTAGGGGTTTTGCTGGAGGTGGTGTTTCAGGGTTTAGGGCAGTGCAGTGGTGTTCGTGCAGTGTAGGGGTGGTGTTTCAGGGTTTAGGGCAGTGGTGTTCAGGCAGTGTAGGGGGTCTTGCTGGGGTTGATGTTTCAGGGTTTAGGGCAGTGCAGTGGTGTTCGGGCAGTGTAGGGGGTCGTGCTGGGGGTGGTGTTTCAGGGTTTAGGGCAGTGCAGTGGTGTTCCGGCAGTGTAGGAGGTCGTGCAGGGGGTGGTGTTTCAGGGTTTAGGGCAGTGCAGTGGTGTTCGGGCAGTGTAGGGGGTCGTGCTGGGGGTGGTGTTTCAGGGTTTAGGGCAGTGCAGTGGTGTTCGGGCAGTGTAGGGGGTCGTGCTGGGGGTGGTGTTTCAGGGTTTAGGGCAGTGCAGTGGTGTTCGGGCAGTGTAGGGGGTCGTGCTGGGGGTGGTGTTTCAGGGTTTAGGGCAGTGCAGTGGTGTTCGGGCAGTGTAGGGGGTCGTGCTGGGGGTGGTGTTTCAGGGTTTAGGGTGCAGTGGTGTTCGGGCAGTGTAGGGGGTCTTGCTGGGGGTGGTGTTTCAGGGTTTAGGGTAGTGCAGTGGTGTTCGGGCAGTGTAGGGGGTCTTGCTGGGGGTGGTGTTTCAGGGTTTAGGGCAGTGCAGTGGTGTTCGGGCAGTGTAGGGGGTCGTGCTGGGGCTGGTGTTTCAGGGTTTAGGGCAGTGCAGTGGTGTTCGGGCAGTGTAGGTGGTCGTGCTGGGGCTGGTGTTTCAGGGTTTAGGGCAGTGCAGTGGTGTTCGGGCAGTGTAGGGGGTCGTGCTGGGGCTGGTGTTTCAGGGTTTAGGGCAGTGCAGTGGTGTTCGGGCAGTGTAGGGGGTCTTGCTGGGGCTGGTGTTTCAGGGTTTAGGGCAGTGCAGTGGTGTTCGGGCAGTGTAGGGGGTCGTGCTGGGGCTGGTGTTTCAGGGTTTAGGGCAGTGCAGTGGTGTTCGGGCAGTGTAGGGGGTCGTGCTGGGGGTGGTGTTTCAGGGTTTAGGGCAGTGCAGTGGTGTTTGGGCAGTGTAGGGGGTCATGCTGGGGCTAGTGTTTCAGGGTTTAGGGCAGTGCAGTGGTGTTCGGGCAGTGTAGGGGGTCTTGCTGGAGGTGGTGTTTCAGGGTTTAGGGCAGTGCAGTGGTGTTCGGGCAGTGTAGGGGTCGTGCTGGGGTGGTGTTTCAGGGTTTAGGGCAGTGGTGTTCGGGCAGTGTAGGGGGTCTTGCTGGGGTTGATGTTTCAGGGTTTAGGGCAGTGCAGTGGTGTTCGGGCAGTGTAGGGGGTCGTGCTGGGGGTGGTGTTTCAGGGTTTAGGGCAGTGCAGTGGTGTTCGGGCAGTGTAGGAGGTCGTGCTAGGGGTGGTGTTTCAGGGTTTAGGGCAGTGCAGTGGTGTTCGGGCAGTGTAGGGGTCGTGCTGGGGGTGGTGTTTCAGGGTTTAGGGCAGTGCAGTGGTGTTCGGGCAGTGTAGGGGGTCGTGCTGGGGGTGGTGTTTCAGGGTTTAGGGCAGTGCAGTGGTGTTCGGGCAGTGTAGGGGGTCGTGCAGGGGGTGGTGTTTCAGGGTTTAGGGCAGTGCAGTGGTGTTTGGGCAGTGTAGGGGGTCGTGCTGGGGGTGGTGTTTCAGGGTTTAGGGCAGTGCAGTGGTGTTCGGGCAGTGTAGGTGGTCTTGCTGGGGGTGGTGTTTCAGGCTTTAGTGCAGTGGTGTTCGGGCAGTGTAGGGGGTCCTGCTGGGGGTGGTGTTTCAGGGTTTAGGGCAGTGCAGTGGTGTTCGGGCAGTGTAGGGGGTCTTGCTGGGGCTGGTGTTTCAGGGTTTAGGGCAGTGCAGTGGTGTTCGGGCAGTGTAGGCGGTCGTGCTGGGGCTGGTGTTTCAGGGTTTAGGGCAGTGCAGTGGTGTTCGGGCAGTGTAGGGGGTCGTGCTGGGGCTGGTGTTTCAGGGTTTAGGGCAGTGCAGTGGTGTTCGGGCAGTGTAGGGGGTCGTGCTGGGGGTGGTGTTTCAGGGTTTAGGGCAGTGCAGTGGTGTTCGGGCAGTGTAGGGGGTCGTGCTGGGGCTGGTGTTTCAGGGTTTAGGGCAGTGCAGTGGTGTTCGGGCAGTGTAGGGGGTCGTGCTGGGGGTGGTGTTTCAGGGTTTAGGGCAGTGCAGTGGTGTTCGGGCAGTGTAGGGGGTCGTGCTGGGGGTGGTGTTTCAGGGTTTAGGGCAGTGCAGTGGTGTTCGGGCAGTGTAGGGGGTCGTGCTGGGGGTGGTGTTTCAGGGTTTAGGGCAGTGCAGTGGTGTTCGGGCAGTGTAGGGGGTCGTGCTGGGGGTGGTGTTTCAGGGTTTAGGGCAGTGCAGTGGTGTTCGGGCAGTGTAGGGGGTCGTGCAGGGGGTGGTGTTTCAGGGTTTAGGGCAGTGCAGTGGTGTTCGGGCAGTGTAGGGGTCGTGCTGGGGCTGGTGTTTCAGGGTTTAGGGCAGTGCAGTGGTGTTCGGGCAGTGTAGGGGGTCTTGCTGGGGGTGGTGTTTCAGGGTTTAGGGCAGTGCAGTGGTGTTCGGGCAGTGTAGGGGGTCTTGCTGGGGGTGGTGTTTCAGGGTTTAGGGCAGTGCAGTGGTGTTCGGGCAGTGTAGGGGGTCTTGCTGGGGGTAGTGTTTCAGGGTTTAGGGCAGTGCAGTGGTGTTCGGGCAGTGTAGGGGGTCGTGCTGGGGATGGTGTTTCAGGGTTTAGGGCAGTGCAGTAGTGTTCGGGCAGTGTAGGGGGTCGTGCAGGGGGTGGTGTTTCAGGGTTTAGGGCAGTGCAGTGGTGTTCGGGCAGTGTAGGGGGTCGTGCTGGGGGTGGTGTTTCAGGGTTTAGGGCAGTGCAGTGGTGTTCGGGCAGTGTAGGGGGTCGTGCTGGGGGTGGTGTTTCAGGGTTTAGGGCAGTGGTGTTCGGGCAGTGTAGGGGGTCTTGCTGGGGGTGATGTTTCAGGGTTTAGGGCAGTGCAGTGGTGTTCGGGCAGTGTAGGAGGTCTTGCTGGGGGTAGTGTTTCAGGGTTTAGGGCAGTGCAGTGGTGTTCGGGCAGTGTAGGGGTCATGCTGGGGGTGGTGTTTCAGGGTTTAGGGCAGTGCAGTGGTGTTCGGGCAGTGTAGGGGGTCGTGAAGGGGGTGGTGTTTCAGGGTTTAGGGCAGTGCAGTGGTGTTCGGGCAGTGTAGGGGGTCGTGCTAGGGTATGTGTTTCAGGGTTTAGGGCAGTGCAGTGGTGTTCGGGCAGTGTAGGGGGTCGTGCTGGGGGTAGTGTTTTAGGGTTTAAGGTAGTGCAGTGGTGTTTGTGTAGTGTAGGGGGTCGTGCTGGGGGCAGTGTTTTAGGGTTTAGGGTAGTGCAGTGGTGCTTGTGTAGTGTAGGGGGTCGTGCTGGGGGTAGTGTTTTAGGGTTTAGGGTAGTGCAGTGGTGTTTGTGTAGTGTAGGGGGTCATGTTTTAGGGTAGTGCAGTGGTGTTTGGGTAGTGTAGGGGGTCGTGCTGGGGGTAGTGTTTTAGGATTTAGGTTAGTGCAGTGGTGTTGGGGTAGTGTTTTAGGGTTTAGGGTAGTGCAGTGGTGTTTGTGTAGTGTAGGGGGTCATGCTGGGGGTAGTGTTTTAGGGTTTAGGATAGTGCAGTGGTGCTTGTGTAGTGTAGGGGGTCGTGCTGGGGTAGTGTTTTAGGGTTTAGGGTAGTGCAGTGGTGTTTTTGTAGTGTAGGGGGTCATGTTTTAAGATGCAACGCTCCAATACCTGACCAGTCTGCACTACATAAAACTGCAAAAAAACTAAAAATAAAAAGTGTTTTGCACACTTTTGTCATTGGGCTATATGTGGGCTACATCTGGGTAATATTTGTGCTACATTTGGGCTCTTTTTTCACTGGTGGCCATCTTGGAAGACTTCTTTGTTATGAAGTTTCCTAATTTCCTCATTTACTGCAGTCTCCTCAGTAGGAAATGCTTTCAGTTTTTTACTTTGATTCCATCAAGAAGGCATTCAGATGTGTCACACATTTGCCATAAATTCAGAATGTTATTACTCTAGTTGTTCATTAGATCACTGTAGTAAAGCTACTGCTCACCAAGGAGTTAACTGGAAGTCTACTGCTGGTATTGAAAGTGATTGTTTCAGTCTGCATGTCAGAATTTTCTAATGAAATAGAAGAGGATTTGAGATCTCACTTAAAACATGCACTAAATTTTCTTTTGCAGCACTAACCATAATTTCTATGGCAAAATGAACCCCCTCATTTTGTTCCTTTTTAAATTAAATGTTTTAAGTGTTACCAGTTTATTCCAATCAAGATGGCTTCAGGTGTGCCATACTTTTGTCATAAGTAAGGCTGTTAGCACTCTAGTTGTTCTTTAGAACACTCTGGGAAGCTGCAGTAGAACACAAAGGCATCAACTGACAGGCTGCTCCTGTTGAAATATAACAGGAAGATATTTGAGATCTCACTTAAAACATGTCCTAATTTTTCTTTCTACAGCACTAACCATAATTTCTATGGCAAAATGAACCCCCTCATTTTGTTCCTTTTTAAATTAAATGTTTTAAGTGTTACCAGTTTATTCCAATCAAGATGGCTTCAGGTGTGCCATACTTTTGTCATAAGTAAGACTGTTAGCGCTCTAGTTGTTCTTTAGAACACTCTGGGAAGCTGCAGTAGAACACAAAGGCATCAACTGACAGGCTGCTCCTGTTGAAATATAACAGGAAGATATTTGAGATCACACTTGAAACATGTCCTAATTTTTCTTTCTACAGCACTAACCATAATTTCTATGACAAAATGAACCCCATCATTTTGTTCCTTTTTAAATTAAATGTTTTAAGTGTTACCAGTTTATTCCAATCAAGATGGCTTCAGGTGTGCCATACTTTTGTCATAAGTAAGACTGTTAGCGCTCTAGTTGTTCTTTAGAACACTCTGGGAAGCTGCAGTAGAACACAAAGGCATCAACTGACAGGCTGCTCCTGTTGAAATATAACAGGAAGATATTTGAGATCACACTTGAAACATGTCCTAATTTTTCTTTCCAGAGCACTAACCATAATTTCTATGACAAGATGAACCCCATCATTTTGTTCCTTTTTAAATTAAATGTTTTAAGTGTTACCAGTTTATTCCAATCAAGATGGCTTCAGGTGTGCCATACTTTTGTCATAAGTAAGGCTGTTAGCACTCTAGTTGTTCTTTAGAACACTCTGGGAAGCTGCAGTAGAACACAAAGGAATCAACTGACAGTCTCTGCCCTTGTTGGATGTACATGTTTTACTGAGAATGTCAGACTTCATTCTCACATGACTGAGAAAGATAATGTGAATTTACAGAAAATATGCTCTCATTTTAGCTTCTGGGGCACCTTCCAAAACTGTATGGGACAAGCATGTGAAAATAGTTTTCTCTCAAACATGATTCATGATATCCCAGCAGAAGGTTTTTCACAGGGTAAAATCACCTTAGAACACACCACAATTCCTGAAATTAGTATGGTACCATCAACAAATGAATTCTAATGTAACTAAAGTCTGTTATCACCCTTTATAGTTCTCCTTTTGGTAACCCTCAAAATCTTCGATTCACTACAATGCATTTCAATGGGGTACTATCATTTATATTGGTCCCAAGATGGCTGCCAGCAATTCCAGGATGAAGTGCTGACAGCCAATCAGATCTCACGATGACATGTGTGGTTAGGCTCCGCCCAGATATATATGTGTTTTTACTTTTGATTTTCTCAGCAACTACTGAACGGATTTACACCATTTAACAAAAGGGTTCTTTTTGAACCAAGAACTACCTCTTTGCCAAATTTGGTGTAATTCCGTTCAGCAGTTCGAGGCTGTAGCCTTGCATAAAGTTTCCTATGGGAAATTGATTTTTTGACTCTTATTTTTTTAATTTCTCCGCAACTACTGAACGGATTTACACCATTTAACAAAAGGGTTCTTTCTGAACCAAGAACTACCTCTTTGCCAAATTTGGTGTAATTCCGTTCAGCAGTTCGGGCTGTAGCCGTGTCTAAAGTTTCCTATGGGAAAATGAATGAGGAAAACACGTTTTGGGACCCCCCTTTTTCTCGGCCCCGCTTGACGAATCACCCTGAGACTTTCAGGGTAGGAGCGGACCGGAGCGGGCCATAAAGTTTGAAAATTTCGCGAAGATTCGTCAACCGACGCAAGAGTTATTTCAAATAGAATGTCGCGGATTTCCTATGGAAAATAGGTCCTAACTATAACTATCTACTGGCGACACGTTATTAGATATATATATATATATATATATATATATATATATATATATATATATATATATATATATATATATATATATATATATATATATATATATATATGTGTGTGTGTGTATATATATATATATATTATCTACTATGGCAGCGTGTTTAAGATGGGGGATTAAATCCCCTTCAATCCTGAGGGTCCTGGGGCCAACTAGCCCAACAGGTACATCCAGAAAGCGCCACAGAGCTGCGTTGCAGAGAGGTGTAAAAGGGTGTGGCCTCTCTACATGTCTCTGCAACGCAGCCCCTGAGCATACTGGAGGTTCATGGTGGGCTAGTTGGCCCCTAGGGAACCTCATGATTCAAGGGGACTTAATCCCCCAACTTAAAACGCGCCACGGGGCGTGTTTGCACAGATGTCACCTCAGGCCCCGCCCCTCCCTTCACCATTGTGCAAATATTCCTCTAAAATCTGCCTTACTACGAATTCCGATTTACTCACCTGTTATCAGGAGAGACCTCAGTGCTGCATCTTTCAGCCCAGTACTGGTCCTGAAAAGTAATTTAACCGTACTTACCGGTAACTTGAATTTCCTTCATAGGCTAACATTGACTGGTTTCACTTGGAAATTCTTCTAAGTGTGAAGTTATGGAACTTTAAAATATTCCTCTAAAATCAGCCGAAATACGAATTCCGATTTACTCACCTGTTATCAGGAGAGACCTCAGTGCTGTATCTTTCAGCCCAGTACTGATCCTCAAAAGTAATTTTAACCGTACTTACCAGTAACTTGAATTTCCTTCCATAGGATATCATTGCCTGCTTTTTGCTGAAAAAGTTTCTAAGTGTTGATTTTTGAAACATACAAATATTCCTCTAAAATCAGCCGAAATACGAATTCGATTTACTCACCTGTTATAAGGAGAGACCTCAGTGCTGTATCTTTCAGCCCAGTACTGGTCCTGAAAGTAATTTTAACCGTACTTACCAGTAATTTGAATTTCCTTCCATAGGCTAACATTGACTGGTTTCACTTGAAATTCTTCTAAGTGTGGAGTTTTGGAACTTTAAAATATTCCTCTAAAATCAGCCGAAATACGAATTCCGATTTACTCACCTGTTATCAGGAGAGACCTCAGTGCTGCATCTTTCAGCCCAGTACTGATCCTCAAAAGTAATTTTAACCGTACTTACCAGTAACTTGAATTTCCTTCCATAGGATATCATTGCCTGCTTTTTGCTGAAAAAGTTTCTAAGTGTTGATTTTTGAAACATACAAATATTCCTCTAAAATCAGCCGAAATCTGAATTCTGATTTACTCACCTGTTATCAGGAGAGACCTCAGTGCTGCATCTTTCAGCCCAGTACTGGTCCTGAAAAGTAATTTTAACCGTACTTACCGGTAACTTGAATTTCCTTCATAGGCTAACATTGACTGGTTTCACTTGGAAATTCTTCTAAGTGTGGAGTTTTAGAACTTTAAAATATTCCTCTAAAATCAGCCGAAATACGAATTCCGATTTACTCACCTGTTATCAGGAGAGACCTCAGTGCTGTATCTTTCAGCCAGTACTGGTCCTGAAAAGTAATTTTAACCGTACTTACCAGTAACTTGAATTTCCTTCCATAGGCTAACATTGACTGGTTTCACTTGGAAATTCTTCCAAGTGTGGAGTTTTGGAACTTTAAAATATTCCTCTAAAATCAGCCGAAATACGAATTCCGATTTACTCACCTGTTATCAGGAGAGACCTCAGTGCTGCATCTTTCAGCCCAGTACTGATCCTCAAAAGTAATTTTAACCGTACTTACCAGTAACTTGAATTTCCTTCCATAGGATATCATTGCCTGCTTTTTGCTGAAAAAGTTTCTAAGTGTTGATTTTTGAAACATACAAATATTCCTCTAAAATCAGCCAAAATCCGAATTCTGATTTACTCACCTGTTATCAGGAGAGACCTCAGTGCTGCATCTTTCAGCCCAGTACTGGTCCTGAAAAGTAATTTTAACCGTACTTACCGGTAACTTGAATTTCCTTCATAGGCTAACATTGACTGGTTTCACTTGGAAATTCTTCTAAGTGTGGAGTTTTGGAACTTTATAATATTCCTCTAAAATCAACCAAAGTAGGAATTCCAATTTACTCACCTGTTATCAGGAGAGAACCCAGTGCTGCATCTTTTAGCCCAGCACTGACCCTGAAAAAGTAATTTTAACCGTACTTACCAGTAACTTATATTTTCTTCCATAGGAATCCATTGTCTGGTTTTCAGCAGAAAAGTTTCAAAGTGTCGATTTTCTACAAACTACAAATATTCCTAAAAATCGCTCTGTATGACTTAAACGCATTCTTTCAACTGTTTACAGGAGATGCACCAGTGCTAGCAATACGTAAATTGGAACGAAGCAAT